>MU105589.1:533609-637847 GCA_012274485.2 Sinapis alba
TTAATTCGGAAAAAGTATATAAAAAAAATTTAAGCACTTTTTTTTTTAATTTAGGGTTGATGGTACTCTTAAGTACCTTTTATTTAAACATATCACTCAGATATACTGTTTAGACGACATAATTCCTAATTTTTATTGTAAACAACTGATCTGTCTAATGATGCATGGGGACAGAAGGTCAAACCTACATGCATTGGCTCCCAGCATGCATCTAACACTTTTCATTCTTTGCACTCAGATCAACAAATTAATATTTATTCGAATTTTGACGTTATCAATATTGCAAATAAACAGATAATGCAGATCAAATAATGTACACAAAATAACTAGATGTCACTGATCAAGCTAATTTATTTGATCATTATATTTGATTCGTTGTTGAAAAAAGTAAAAATAATGAATAAAAATATGTAAACAAAATATATGACTTTATATTAACATATTTATAAAAGAATATGTGGATATATATATTATATCTCATTTTATAAATTATTGTAAATAAATTATTAAATGAAAAATGAAAAATATTAATCTAGTTTTGAAAGGGTTTGTGTTTGGTTTGAAAGTGAAAAAATAAGTTAAGTGAGTCTAGTTTATAAATAATTAATAGGAAAAAAAATAAAATAAAACCAACAATGCATTGATCCTCAATATTCCCAACAAATTTCCTTCTTCTCTGCAGATTCAACAAATTATTGTTTAGTACTAACTTTTATGCAAATTATTTACTCCCTCCGTTTCATATTAGTTGTCGTTCTAGGTTTATGCACACAGATTAAGAAAATATTTAATTTTACATATTTTCAAAATAAAAACATTATTACCAATACACCTAACCATATATCAACCAATAGAAAAATAGAATAGATAATATTACCAATAAATTTTGCATTGAAAACCGAAAACGACACTTATTTTGAAACAAAAATTTTACTCGAGAACGACATCTAATTTGAAACGGAGGGAGTATTATTTAATGATTTTATTTATTTTAATGCAAATAAATGAAGTGCTATATGCATCATATGAACTGTATTTAATACTTTTAGTGTTTTCTTGTCCTATGATTAAAAGGTTATTGTTCTAAATGGTAACAGCAGATTAGAAAGATCAATCAGAAAATATAATGTGCTGCGGTTTTGGTGTGGTTTGGTAAAAGAAAAATGTGTATTATAGAATATGAGCGGTCACACAAAAAAGTGAGACATACTAATATTTGAATAGTAACGAAAATAATAAGTGGTTTGGAAAAAATATTTGAATGTTAACAAAAAATTATAAATGGTACGAAATAGAAATGGACAATTCTCTTAAATAACCCTTTTTAAGTTTTTGTCACAAAAATAGCCCTAGAAAAATAAAATGACCAAAATAGCATTTTTTTTTTGAAATTTTCATTTTTTTTTATTTTTCTTTTGAAATTTGAACCCTTATCCCCAAACCCACCCTTTTACTATAAACTCTAAAGTCTAAATTAGTTAACCCTAGGGATATAAATGCATATTAATAAAAAAATTAGCTTCTAAAAAAAATATTTTGGTCATTTTCTTCCTTAAAAACTATTTTTGTGAAGAACAAACTAAAAGGGGTTATCTAAGGGAATTTCTCAATAGAAATTATAGATATTTAATGTAAAATATAATTGGTGTATATTATATAGAGAAAATATTAATGGTTGAATATGTGTATTTTCCATTTCTAATAATTAAAAGTTATAAAAAACATTTTTGACAAAATTATGTATACTGATATGTAAAACTACACCTTTTAACTCTCTTATCAATCTTAAGTATCTTTTGGAACAAATTTGTCATGCCCTAAATTTTTTTCATAAAAGTTATCACTAGTTTATTTATTAAAAATAATAGCAAAAAAGTAAGCTGAATAATACATTTTTTTAAGTCTCGGTATGATTCTTCTCAACCCATTGCATACATTAATCAAGGCCTAAATGTCAAACAAATACAGTACTATCTCCATTTTTTGAAAAATTGGATTTATTTTGTACATTTGTTCTAGGTCAATAGCATGTTCATTCAGAGATATTCTTTCCTTTAAATAAATTAGAGCATATCCAACACAAGATTTTAACTAATATCTAAACAATTAAAAAATTAAAAAAATTAAGAAAAGAGAATGAACCGTGAAAAAATTCTGCCCATGATTAATGCAAGTCTTTTAGAAAAGATTTTTTAGCGAATATAAAAAATGTCTCTTAGCTTTTAACTAAAAAAAAAGTTAAACACACTTCTTATATTTTTTATTTAAGAGACGTCTCTTAGTTATTTTTAATTAAAAACTAAGAGATATTTTTTATATTCGCTAAGATATCCTCTCTAAAAGACATGCATTAATCATAGTTTAAGAACTTCTCTTTCCACATGTTATCATTTTCGTACATCTTTTTCCATATGTCTTCATCTAAATAAATTAGCTATTAATTTAAACTAAAACTAGATTTTAACCCGTGCGACTGCAAGGGTGCATTTTTTCAATGTATACAAACTTTAAAAAACAAAAATTTAGCGGTTCTATCTTTATTACTTTTGTTTATCGTTTAAACTATGTATTTTATCATTGTGTCGTGTAATATGGGTGTCCATAAAATGTTATGAGCGGTAAATTGTAATAAGAATTTTACAAATATGTATACTTTTGTAATTTACCAATTTTTTAACTTAATAATAGTGTAATTTTAAAATACGCAAAATAACTCATAAAATAGATCCCTTATATAATTATATTATATTTGTTAAATTATATATTAAGAAATATTAGGATATGTATTTAACATATACAAAAAGAGAAAGTAACAATGCAAAATATATATTATATAAATAAATTATGTTTTATTTTTTTATTCAAAAAAACAAATAAATGAAACTATAAATAATTGTAATAATTTTTCTTACCAAATTAATAACAATCATACAAAATCCTAAAATAAATATTAGTTATACTTTGGGTCATATTAATCTATGATTCAAATTAAGCCCATTAATTTTTTCTCTTAATATACTACTATTAATGTTTCCAAACAACAATTTTTTTTTTACTTCTATCCATATTTCCAAACACTCCAAATGGTACTTCTACTTTAATAAGATAGATTTAATTACTTAGCTAAAATAATGATATTTGATTATGACTGAGTTGATATGTATTTATAATTAAAATTTAATAAGATAAAATTGTATTAAAGATATATTTTATTGTTAAAATTTTATAAAGGTAGTAAATATAATTAAAAGAGTAGTAAATATATTTTAACAATAAAAGCTCAATGTAGTCGTACATACATGATTATTCAATGACTCACCAACACAGTTTTATAATTTTTACTCAGTAGACATCATCTATCAAATGCAACAATTCGTTGTATTCTTCTGCATTATATTCAAATGTTAGGGTTCTTCTTGAGCAAGCCGATAATCTTGAGAACCATAAGGACTAAAGGCTTCGAGGAACAAGTTTGATTTGCGCCAGGGATTGAGTCCCATGTCATTACACAAATCATCGGCATGTTGGATGCTGAAAGTAGAAATGCAATGACGTTTATAGAATCTGCTCGATCTTCTCATCACTTCCATTTCCTTGGAGAATTGATGCAACATTTGCTCTTTGCTCGGTAATTTGAAATTCCCATCAACAAGCCGGCTTAACCATAAGGAACGTAGCTCTGATGTGTGTAGGTTTGAGTTGCTTTGAACGTATCCCACAAAGCCCATGTTTGGTATCAATGGATGTATTGTTCCCCTGAAATTGAGTTTGTTTAAAAACCGGTTCTTATGGGTTTCTTGCACTGTTCGCGAACCCACTGACACGTGGTACCTTGTAATCAGTTCGTTTTTTAATTATTATTTTTTTAAAAAATTTCTAAAAACCTCATAAGGGTTTTGGGTTAATCATGCTTTAAGAATGAAGACGTGAACTAGTACTAATGAGTGCGTTTAGTTATATTTACTAACTGGATTTCACCTTTCATTTAATTTGCACAAGATATCGAATAGTCTTATGGTGGCTATTATTTAAGTACTGTATGTACCTGTATAGAGGCATGACACCGCATGGAAACTCGAGGCAAGTTCGAAAGGGTTCAGGAACAATGGCTTTGAGTTTCTTCTTGCCATCATAACCAGTTGCAAGTATCACAACATCAGCTTCTAGCGTAGTCCCATCCTCAAACTCAACCCCTTGATCATTAAAGCACCAGTTCGATGTTTTCTTAAACCAGATCATACCCTTATCCGCTTCCTCGAAGAAATTATCCGGTATGATCGCCATTTGACAAGAAGCATAGTCTTCTTCAAAAGAATGGTCCGGTTTAAGACCATATTTCTCTAGAGGAAGCTTCCACAAAACATATGATTCGATGAATTTGGAAACCACTGCACGCTGCATTATGTCATATGTTTATAAAAACTTAGAAAATCAACATACATATAAAATTATGTAGTTTATAAAGAGGAAACTTAATAGGTTTTAAGATCACAAACCAGAAGAGAGAATATGAAGCAAAAGAGAGTTCTAAGGAAGCTTTGGTCAGGCCTATCATGAAGGAATTGAGAAGCTCTCGTAGAGTAGAACAAGAAGAATGGTAGACCCCACACCCAATAATGTGGGAACACCCAATGTGTTGTTCTCACCACCATTGTGCATGCTTGTCCTCCTTCTCCTGCAATTTTTTTTTTTAAAATTGGTATAAGGATAAAATAAATTAAAATATGTCGCTTGCTACCAAAATTATAATCAATTATTTAAATTGTGCCAATCGGAATTAACGGTCCAAGTCGAAACAAAAAATATATATGACTTGAGCCAATTGTCAGAGTGGAGCTAATTAGGCCATGTTTATTGGCGGGTTCTTAGGATGGGGTTCTTAGCGTAATATAAGAACCGTTTCTTAATTTTAACTAAAAAAAGTTAAGAGACGGTTCTTAAATCTCTTATTTAAGAGCCGTCTCTTAACTTTTTTTAGTTAAAATTAAGAAACGGTTATTAAATTACGCTAAGAACCCCGCCTAAGAACCCACTAATAAACATGCCCTTAAGTGATAGTTAACGTAAGACTTTTGTGAAAGAAAAAGAGTATATAATAATTTAGAGTTTGGAGTTGTGTTTGGAGTTGGACCCTTATGGTTAACTAGTCTAGATTTAGAGTTTGGAATTATGTTGGTTTTGGGAATATAATTTTAAATTTAAAAAAATAAAAAAAATAAATATTAAAAATTTCAGAATAATATTATTTTGGTCTTTTTTAGTGTGTCATTTTAGTGATAAAAACTTAAAAATAACTATTTGAAAGAATTGATTTAATATTTATACCTTGGTTGGCTAAAGCAGACTCTAAAGCCAAATCAATGGCTGATTTCTTGAAGCCAATGACGGCAACTTTCCTGCCACGGAGGAGATGAGAAGCTTCTTCTTTCTCTAACTTGCAGTAATCCATCGAATGCATCACTTTCCCTTTGAATATCTCCGGCCCTTTCTTCACTGGAAACGTCGGTATTCTTGGTACATCGCCGAATTTTCCGGTGCACACTACGACGAGCTCAAATGCATGCCACTACACACAAATGTATAAAAAAATATATCAAGCAATGATTCACAAAGAGACGTAAATAACAAAAAAAGAAAGCGCAGAAAAAAGAAGAAGAATAAGACGAAGACGTAACATCGAGTTAATATACTGATGCATGCAAGTTTACAAAAACTAGTTGGAACTTCTTTACAAATTTTAAAGTACACATATATTTAAGTTGTAACTACAGCAAAAACTTGTCCATATGCATATTGAAAATTATTGTTCGCAACAAGTCCAAGACCAAAAGTTACATGTATATTATAACTATCATATAGAGATTAATTGTTTTAAGGTATAATTTGGGATACAAAGTTCTTAACGAAAAAAATCGTTAAAATTAAATTTAAAATGAAAAAATATATGATAATGATGAGGGATCTGCATGCAATAAAACGTAAGAAAATATGAAGAGTTAAGGTCATCATTATCTCCGGTCTCTTAACCGGAGTTCTTAGTTTCGGATAAAAAATGATTCTTAGCTTTTCTTAGTTTTTAAGTAAGAAAAGCTAAGGACCGTCTCTTAAATAAGATATATAATAGCGTTTCTTAGCCGAAAAGTGTAAAGAAAAAACTAAAAACAAAAAAATATCAAAACATGAGTTAAGAACCCCTAAGAAAAACCTGAATATCTCCAGCATCTCCGTTCTGAACAGCGACTTCCCATACAGGTTTTCCGGGCAACAAGCTGCCGTAAGCACCGAGTTCATCCATCTTTAGAGCGTTGCCGTCACCGGTGTACCTAACTTGGATGACTTTAAAACCAAACTTCATGAACTTGAGGAGATCAAAATGCTTAGCATAAGATTCCAAGTAATCCAATATCTCAACGTAAGATGGGAAACTTGTATCATCTCTAGTGGGCCATGGAAAGTCAGAGAACTCGTAATCGACTCGAGCCGATTGTAACTTAGTCGTCTCGTAAGTGCAGCTCTTCCAAACACCTCCGACCGAATCCGAGGCTTCGAAAACGATCGGGTTGTGGTGAGCTAAGTGCTTAGCGGCTGATAAACCGCTGACACCAGCACCGATGATCGCTACTCTTGAAGAAGTAAGTTTATTGTGGTTAGAAGCCATTGAGAGAGAGATTTTGAGAGAAATGGTCTTATGAAGAGTGTTTTAACTTTTGAGTGATTTTTGTGTGTTGCATGGGTTATTTATAAAGCGTTTTTTGGTAGAATTATTTGATGATTGGTCATAACTACTGTAAAAAAATTATTGTATAATTTGGTGTATAAGATTTTTTTTGGGCAATTCTCTTAAATAGCCCTTTTAAAGTTTTTGTCACAAAAATAGCCCTCAAAATATAAAATGATCAAAATAGACTTTTTTTTTTTGAAAATTTTGATTTTTATAAAAAAATTTTTGAAATTTGAAACCCTAACCCCAAACCCACCCCTTAACTCTAAACCCTAAAGTCCAAATTAGTTAATCCTAGGGGTATAAATGCATAAAAGTGAATTTTTTAGCTTCTAAAAAAAAACATTTTGGTCATTTTCTTCCTTAAAAACTATTTTTGTGACAAACAAACTAAAAAGGGCTCTAAGGGAATTTCTCTTTTTTTTTTGATGTAGCAATAAGATTCATATTACAATATTTTTTTGCTTTAAAAAACAAGGTTCATATAACCATTTCTTCATTTTTTTTGGTTTCATCTTTAAAAACTAAATAAATCATGATTATTAACTTCTATATTAATGTAGATAGAAGTTAAAGGTAAAGACTAAATACACTTGTTACATCACAACCAATCACCTTGGATGTTTTTTTTTTGTAACATCCAATCACCTTATATGTTTTATCAGTTCTTAAAGAATAAAACAACTTATAACTAAACATGTGGCAAAGAGAATTCTAATGGATATCTAGCAAACTCTTATTTGATAAACTGTGGGTTTCTTTCCTTATTTTTTTTTTCTTTTATTGCTACGATACTTTTTTTTTGGTGTCTAATGGAATATTTTTGTTGTTTAAGTTATGTGTCTATGGATGGACTACCTTCCATTTTGTATGTTAAAGCTAGAAATAGGCAAAAAAAAGTTGTATGAATATGACCTTTAACATTTTGAACAATAAACATTCTAATAATGTACATTAATATTTTACAAAATTAGTAGAAAACTCATACTCCCTCTGTTTCATAATAAGTGTCGTTTTAGAGTTGTGCACACGGATTAAGAAAACATTTAATTTTGCATATTCTCCATATAAAAACATCATTCCCCATACACCTAACCATATTTTAACCAATAGAAAATTAAACTAGAAAATAAAATTAATAAATTATGCATTAAAAATAGAAAACGACACTCTTTATGAAACAAAAATAAAACTTCAAAATGACACTCTTTGCGAAACGGAGGGAGTATAGTTTTATTTTCTGCGCAAATTTAATTTTTCATATATAAATTATTTGAGAAATAACCAATTACTTTTAGTTTACTAGCAATATATTTTAAAACTATTATATAATGTTTGGTACGTAATATAAATGTCACGAAAATCATAATCAAACCATAAGGATCTTGAAAAAAAAAAACAAGAGCTATACTGTAATACAAAATTTCAGACTTAATGGCTCGACCCTTGTATGTCTGTCTGTGTGTGCAACTGTGTGCATCTAGGCATCTAGCTTCCCAAAGTATTTGCTTGAATAACATATTAGCTTTTGGTATTAAAAAGGCAATCATTTTTAAACTAGTGATCTCTTCGTTTTGTTTATTGCATAATCTCATAGAGTCATAGGCTAATAAGTACCTTTAAGTACAGCTTATTTTTAAAACTCAAAACATTTTATTTTCACAACTCGTGAGTGGAAATATAGTGAAGCAACCAGAATCAATGATAATAAAGATATATATAACGGAGTCTAACTAATCCAATACAATACAAGATTGTTTTAATAATCAAAGAGAAAAATAACGAAAAATGTACATTGCATATATATATATATATGGTCTTTGGTGGATAGACTAGAAAATATTGTAATCACTTGTTGGTCTATTCCTTAATCTGTTCTTTCTGTCTGGTTCTTGAACTCTGACGACTATATTTTTATTTTTTTCTATTCTCTAGTTTACTAATACTAGACTATTTATTTATTCCTTAAACTTAGTTTAAAATAATAATCAAGTTTTCAAACTCTTAGTACGTGTCCACACAAGTTTTGAATTTTAAAACATTAGACAAGAAAATCCAGCCTTATGATTTATATTTGACTCTCAGAAATGAACTATAAAACAACATTTCGGTTACATAACGTTCTCTATTTATATTCTCTACTCTTGTGGAAAAGAGCCACAGCAACAAAATATAACAATACATTTTGATTGAAATTCACAATGCTTCGTCATATCTATATATATATATAAAGACAATCTGATCTGCATCTGGTCATACTATATCCGGCTGCCAATTTTTTCCAATAATACTACAGAAATATTAATTAATGAAACTAATAGCACATGTATAATAATTTGATTCAGTTAAGATTTATAGAGACTATAAATTTATATAGTCTAATTAACTATAGTGTAAATTCGATTAAGATAGAGAAGCATATGATGGAAAGAACAACATCCTATGGATTAAATAGAAAACCAAAGATGAGGATACATGAATGAAATAAACTTATAGAGCTTGCACAAAAGAATAAATAATTGTTCATGAATTAATATAACTTTTTTTTTCTTTGTTTGTTTTTGACTTGAAAATTTCTTGAATCTGAACAACTTTCTTTCGTACACACGTATACAAACAAACAACCACAATTCTGCTAAAAAAAGACTAGTCTTATTTTGGGACCATTCTTCAATGTCATTTGCGATGGCTTTTAATATTATTAGCATTAATTTAGCACGTACAAACAAAACAAAATTCATTACCCGTACATACCTATAACACATTTTTATACTTATTCAACTTAGAGCATTGCTAAAAGATAATCTATAAATTCGAATATGAAATTCTTTTGCTCTGCAAAAAAAAAATTAAAAAAAATTTCTGTAGTAAAACTTCAAATATACAGTGTCACTACTCTAAATTTGAAATTTAAAATTTGAAATTTCACATTTTATTTAAGTTTTGATTTTTATAATTATATATATTACATTTATGATTTTTAAATATTTTTTCGTTTATCTTTTTAATTCTTAAAAAAATTCTCTCATAAATATTTCAACTTTTCTTATACAAATTTAAATTTTACATATAAAATTAAATAAAACTTTAAAATAAGATTTTAAACATTTTAAACATTTAGACAACAAAATATTACAAAAGAAATTTAACAAATGCATTAATTGATTATATATGGAAGTATTACAAAAAATAATTTTATAGAATAGTGTGGTATTTTATTTGTAATTTAATATTAATTATATATTTATGTGTAAATTTTTATTAATTTTATATATGTGTTGTTTATTTATAAAGTTTTATAAATTTAAATTAATTATGATAAATATATGGACATAGTATAAAATATAAATACTTCTGAAATTAAGTTTAAAGTTTTACTTTTGGAAAAAATTACTTTTAAACTAGTTTTACAAACTTCAAAATAGAATGTCATAGAGAATCATCCCTAACCATTTAGTTAATAATGTATAAGGCATGCCTTATTCACATAATGGTGGTACATTAATAGGTGTGCCGAGTAAACCAACTTTTTAGTTATGAATGTGGATAATCTGGTATTCAAAAGAAAATGAATGCGGATAATCTTCAAGTCAAACGTAAAAAGCAAAGGAGCCAAAATCAGCCAAAATCATTAAGGTAAGTCACAACTCACAAGTAAAGTTACTTTTTAACTTTGGAATATGGTCGGTTTTTCAGTGAATATATAATCATTTTCTTGGAAACAAATTAAATTAGTCTCCAAATCAACAATTATATATTCACGTAAACTTATTTGGTTAAATAACGGAGTCGAGTTGGTGTTATTAAGACTACAGAAAGCATTTATAACATGATGTAAATATGATGTAATAAATGGAAAGAAGAGGAAGCAACAAAGAAAATGAGGTGCTTGGAGGATACTCAAAGTAGATGAGATAATTAGGAATATGGTTCGAAAAAATTATGAAAGGGAGAAAGTAAATACATTGTACCATTTTAATTGTTTGGTACGAATCAGTTTTCTTATGAATCGTTTAGCATTTTGTAACATTCTTGTCTTTGTTACATGCATACACCTTTTCTGTGGTCCTCCTAACCTTGTTAACATTTTTCTCTCTATAAAAAGAAGAGAATGATTTAGTTTATGAAATGTCAGTGTAATAAAAAGGGTCGTTCGTTTATATATATGTTGTGACATGTGATGAGTAATTGTAATTGTAATTGTAATAACAAAATAAAAATCATACGACTAATCGTCTAATCTATATGACTTTCAAAAACAGACAAATTCGGGTATTTTCGAAAAGAAACAAAATAAATAAAACGGAAGATTACCTGTTCAGTTATTGTTTATCCCAATATTGTTTTACTAATTATCATTTGGACACCTCATTTTATGGGTCACATACCTAAAACTATAAACTCTACGGCTAAAATGATTAACCAAAAGTAACAATTTTGTAACGAACGTAATAACGTATCATCAATATATCTACTAAAATTTTTGCTAAGTGGATATACATTAATTCATACCACTGTATTCTAATAGTGCATGGAAAGAGGGGATATTGGTCTAAATGATAATGGGCCTCATGACTCTTGGTCCATTTCACAACATAGCGTGGTAAACGTGAAGTTGCAACTTGACGTTCGAAACAAGCCGAAGACAAAAACTTTTTTATTTTTGTTAAATAGTTTTCATTAATTTCTTAAAGTTACAAAAAAGCAAGCAAGCAAGTTGTACAACAAAAAAAAAAAGAGGGAAGATCAGGTGAACTGATAGATGTAAGAAAAGAATGCATAGCAGCATACAGAGCCTACAACAGACAACAAAACAGAATACATCTAGTTTGTAGCAAAGGCACACCATTGCTAAACATTTGTCAGTGATGATTTCTTGAACCACTACTAAAACTAGGACAGAGAGGCCGGAGTGGAATCCGGAATTTCGTTCCATCCATATACAGTAAACACATGCTTGCCAAGGTTGGAGTAGAGCAATAGTTTTGATCGAATCAGAAAAAGCAGCGGGGAGCCAAGTTAGAACAGCATGCCAGGAGAGAGGCGGTGCTTCATGATTGATTTTAGCACAAACCAGAGACCAAATTTCTGGAACCGCAAAGGAGGCAAATTGTATCAGTGTCATGAAGCCAATTGATCAAGAGTTGGTTTTCTATTTAATACTCCGTCCGTTTCGTTTTAATTGTAGTTGTACGAAAAAATTTTATTTAAAAATAAATGTCATTTTAGAGTTTCAATGCAAAATTTATTAATAAAATTCTTTATTTTATTTTTCTATTTGTTGAAATATGATTATGTGTATATGTAATTGTGTTTTTATTTTGGAAATATTCAAAATCGTATGTTTTCTTAATATGTGTCTATAAACAAGTAAAATGAAACGGATGGAGTACTTATCTATAACACATTTAATATATATTTTAATAATAATTTTAGTTTAATTAGTAAACATGATTAATTATTTTTACATCGAGTTAAAATGTAATTTTTATTTTTAAATTCTATTTAGAGTTACATTATTAGTTAAAAAATGAACTAATAATAATACACATAAGTTATTCTTATATTTTAAAAATTTTACCAAAAAAAATGAAAGTTATGTCACATTTTAAAATCAATATGATAATAACACATGACAAATCAGAAATTGTAAAATCTTAAGAAGCAAAATATAGAAATTGCATTTTCAGTATCTTCTTCAAACTTTTTAAGAAGACTTTGTTGGTCAAATGTAACAAATGTGATTGATTAGTAATTAATGAAGCACTTTTATTGTTGGTTTCTAAGAGGAATTTAACAAAAAAAAATAATGGTGGACCTCACAAATCAGCAAAAAAAAAACGGTAACAAAAGTGATCAAATAAAAATTGATTTTTGTTTATTTTTTGTATTGTTTGCGGGCTCTACTGACAAGTGGCGGTCCACGATTTTTTCTTATTTTTCTGACAAAAAAAAATTAAAAATTAAAAAACTCTTAAACCCACTTTAACGATAATCATGTTATATATTGATTTTAGATTTTAACAATTTTGGGTTTCTTGCATAGATTTATATATTGATTAGATTCCAAGCCCTTTTCACCATTTTTATTAGTATTTTATCTTTTTTTTCTTGAACATGATGATTAGTTGATCTGTAGTTCCTGAATCCCTTATTATTCTGTCAGTGAAACATAAAAAAAAGGAATGGACAGATACTACCATGTACTGCGTTTTTGAAGTTTGGACTTCTTTAAATGTTTCTTATACTCCTATTGATTGAAGAAAAGTGGACTTTATTACTTCCACATGTTTACCGAAAATCACTGTAGATCCATAGGCTAACGTATCCGTAGTCTTATTTGGTGACCAAGTTATTTGGTAAAAAGGTTCTACTCTCTATAGCTTTTTGTGTATGTATTTTTTTGGAATATAAGTTTGCTATCTATACTATTATTTAAGAAGTGAATTTGATGAGTTGTCAATCTCTCCATAATTTTAGGTTTAGTTATATTTTATATTTAACTATTAATTTTAATAAACAATTTTAGTGATTTAGCTGATAATTTATCTTTATCTTGAACATAATTAAAAAAATTCTATATATATCATAAATTAATTTTTTATATAGAAACTTGAAAATATCATTTATAATGAAACAAAATTTTTTTTTTTAAACACCACTTATATTAATAAGGAAGGAGTAAAATTTATTGAGTTTCTATACAAAAACACTTTGAGCACATGCCCAACACCGGGCCTGGTCGGAACGCTAACCCTTATGGCAGCTCTGAATCTTCTAAATTCTGACTTGAATCTCAAAGAATGATCTAAATCTCAGAATTTGATCTTTTGTGGAGACTTTACACAATTAATATTGATCATCAGATCGAAAATTTATACAAACAAACCCTAAAAACTTCAATCTCTCTCTCTGAAAGATGTGATTTTGATAAGAGAGAGACAAGGGAATTTTTTTCTCTCTTTAAAGAAGAGAGAGTCTCTGTTATATTATAATCACGTGCCAGTCTTAATAGTTAATACAAAAGAAATTATAAAATTCAGTCGGTAGCATAATTGAAAAAGACCTATAAACAGAGGGATCAGTGCCATTAACTTACATTCATCACTATACATTCGATCGATACTTGAGAAATTGAGAGATTAAAAATGGCAAAGTCCTCCCGTTTATACCTTCTCTTCTTCTCCTTCATCATAGCTACAAGTAACACATACACACATATACATACGTACATTTTGCTCTGCTTTCAGAAACTTTCTTTTTCTTACATTCAGAGAAAAATGTATAATAATAATTAACTATTTTCGAATCGTTTATCTTGTAAAGGTGCAGCGTCCCTCGTCTCCGGTACCGAGTTCACCCTCCAGAATAGCTGCAGTTTCCCAATCTGGCCGGGATTCCTCACCGGAAACGGCGGCGCACAACTCAAACATGGCGGGTTTACCTTATCCCCAGGAACCTCCGTCGGCGTAACCTTACCTGCGGGATGGTCCGGCCGAATCTGGGGCCGAACAGGCTGCAACTTCGACGCCTCAGGCGCCGGAAGATGTCTCACCGGAGACTGTGGCAACAAATTAATATGCGCCGGCTCTAGAGGAATTCCACCGGTCACGCTCGCCGAGTTCACCATCGGTGACGGCGGCGCGAAGCACTTCTACAAGGTAAGCCTCGTGGACGGTTACAACGTCCAGATGGGAATCAAGACGCGAGGCGGCTCAGGTGATTGCCAAAGCATTGGATGTGTTGCGGACATGAACAGGCGCTGTCCGAACGAGCTACGTGTTATGAATGGGGCGAATGTTGTGGCGTGTAAGAGCGCATGCGAGGCTTTTGGTAAACCGGAGTATTGTTGTACCGGTGCGTTCAATAAACCGGAGACTTGTCCACCGACGAATTACTCGAGAATTTTTAAAGGAGCTTGTCCTAAGGCGTATAGCTATGCATACGATGATGCTTCGAGCACTTTTACTTGTGCCAACGCTAACTATTCTATCATTTTCTGTCCTAGATAATTGTTGTTGGAATTGTATCAATTGATTAAACAAGAAAAAGAAACAAAAAGAAAAGAAGACTTTTAAGTCAATTTATCGTAGAGTTCGATCGATTCATGAAGGGGTCGACGATCCATAACAAACAATCGGAGACAAGGAGGATCATCCATGGAAAATTCATTTTGATGTGTAAGTCGACTGGTCCCAAACCTACACGTGGGCACATGTCCGCACGTGACTTTGAACTAGTGAGGTGGACCTGGGCGTTCAATGTCCCATTCAGAATTAACGTCGAGTCGACTTAAAAGACTTTTTTTAAGTCAATTTCACACTGTCTTGGTTTGACTTTTTAACATCCTCAAGGACATCAACTTCAACGTTTCACTACACCGTATTAGATCAGTACTGTGGTTAGACTAAACCAGATCCGATCCGGTACGGATTCTTTATTGACCTTCCCTTGACATTCGTCTCAGATTATTATTGGTTCGACAACTGAATGTACATTCCTATCACTTTCGACAATTAGTTTTCCATAAACTCATGCATTATCTTCGTTTTGGGACAGAAAATCTTGTAATCTTAAAGAACTTAGTTATTAGAGCAGCCTCAACGCAGGCTTTAATAGGGGGTTCTTAAAGAGAAAAGAAAGAAAGAGAGGAAGAAGCAGAGATTCTTTAGGCGTCACAAGCGTTTGTTGCTTGAATTGTTTGTTGGACTTACTGACACGTAGTGGTTCGTAATTGGTTCCTTTATTTTATTTTATTTCTAGAAGAAAAAAAAAATTAAGCACCAGTTTTCTAAGATGTTGCCGTTAATCATGCTCTTACGCTTTTAATTAACTTTTCAGTATGGCTGTTATCAAATTTAGTGTGTCTCAAAGGTAGATCGATTCTCGTGGTATCTAACTGGGAGAAGAGAAAAGTAAGACACACAAATTTATATATTTGTTTTGTTCTGAAACAAATAAATAAAATTTTCAGAGAAATATATTAAAAATTATTTATATTCTTTTCAAACGTATGATAAAAAAAACTTTCATATCATAAGTAGAAATGCACAATATTATCTGTTTGACCATTTTATCTCGCTTTACCTTGAATGGTTAAGTTTTATGCATTTCAAATTTAATCTTGAAATCGTCGCTATTACATTATATTAAAATTATACTCTTTATGTTTCATAATAAGTATCATTTTAGATTTGTGCATACGGATTAAGAAACATTTAATTTTGCATATTTTCTATATAAAAACATCATTTCCCATACACCTAACCATATTTCAATCAATTGGAAAATTAAACTGGAAAATAAAATTTATAAATTTTGCATTGAAATGCGAAAATGATACTTATTTTGTAATAAAAAAATTTATCTAAAATGACACTTAATATGAAACAGAATGAGTATATTAATGTATTTATTTTTTTATTACCGATAAATAATTTAATAGGTTGATGCCAAAAAAACCCTTTTTGTAGCAGAGAACTCTAACCGAAATACAATTCTTTTAGTACCCTCTCTGTGGTACTAAGAACATAATGAAAAAATGGTTCTTAACGGAAGTTCTTAGCAGAATTTAAGAATTAGTTTTTAACTTTAACAAATGAAAAGTTAAGAACCTCCGCTAAGAACCAGTCTTTAATCATGGTCTAAAAGAATTCTGATTGATAATATTATACAGTAGAGTTTTAAATTGTGTCGCCTATGCATTTTCGATGATTGAACAAAAAACAAGTTTGTTATATAACTCTCTTATGTCCGTTAGATTATACCGATTATGATTTGTATTTGGTAGAGTTTTTCCATTAATTTAACTTTTCTTATCGTTGTGTCTGGCAGACACTAACGTTTTTTTTTTGAACTCTGGCAGCCACTAACGTTGGCACGACTCTTTGTAGACACCTATCTACCAAATAGTATACATTGTTAAGGCTTTGTCCGTTTGTCGAGCCTCCCCAACCTAGCTAAAAGTCATATATGGGTTCTCCATTTATTATGTTTATGCCCGCGAAAGCACGACTTGTCCAATTTAATTCACTCTGTACCTTGGCCCATCAATTCGGACCTAGATATTTATTTCAACTTTTTTCTCAAGACAAAATACAATTCTTTTAGTACTACATATATTGGATTGCTAGGCTATTATCTTCTTAAAATATCTAACTCTCTGTGTTCACTATAAGATAAAATCTCATTCAATTTGAAGGAGTAATCCCTATTCTAACAACAGTGATAGAATTTCAGAGTTCTTTTTATCAGCCTATTTCAGTAATCTCTACGTTAACTATTGATCCGTTCTTTTAATGTGGTTATAGTATTAGAAATTACTAACTAAAGTATAACTTTACTTCATTTGTTTCAAAATGATTCACATTTGAAAAAAACATTGTTTCAAAAAATATATTTTTATATAATAATATATTTTTATAAGGTAATAATGATACATTGTAAACTTTAAAAAAACTTATTGAATTTTGATTGGCTAAATAATGCATCTATAATTAAAATTTAAGAAATTTTCTATTAAAATGAAAACTGAAACGTACATCTTAATAAAACGAATAGAGTATAATATTTATCAAAAGAAATTTAACATCATAAACATGTCCCCTACTTGTGTGGTTTGATTTTTGGTTCCGATTTACATTACATATATACTTATTTCATAGAAATTATATTATCTATAACTTTTCATAAAATTAGTTAGGTTCGGATTGAATTTTTATATTTTGTACATATAGCAAATTTAACTAGTTTTAACATGTACTAGATTCTAACATGTGCTTTTTAAAGAGCGAGAATATTTTTGTGACAAAATCTTATTTATGAAATTAAAACATATTAAACTTTATAAGTGTATTTGAAAATGTATATATTTAGGTTATTTTTAATTATATTAAACATGAAAAATATAAAATAAAAACTAATTTTCCTTTTTAATTATTCAAACACTTTTTGTTATGAAATTAAATAAAAATTCTGAAGTTTATTTGATTAATTGTGTGATATATATTTTTGATAAATTTTTAATTATAAAGCTTATTTAATGTCAATTTATTTTTATATATTATTTAATTTAATATGAAAACTTATCTAAGTTTAAATGAAGATAATCTTGCATTTATGAAAATATAAATAAAATAATATATTAATTTAATTAATTTATTATTAAATGGAAATTTTTAGTATCTAAACCTGCAAAAGAGCTATTTTCGATTTTTAATAAATTATTTGATTTCTTTAGTCAATTATTTGATTTATAATTACTTTGAAAAGATTAGTTAAAAGTTACTCCCTCCATATTTGAAGATTGGAGTTTTAGATTTTATATTTTTTTTTAAAGATAAATTTTTAAAGTATAGTTAAAAAATTTGTATTTGTCAAAAAACAAAAACATAAATTAAATTTTAAAATTATGCATGGTGAAACTTTATGATAAAACCAAAATTAATAAATAAAATCTGTTTAAGTTTTTTAATTTGTGTAAAAGACTAAAACATCAATTTTCATATACAGATGGAGTATTAAAAAAGTGAGACTCAATGTTTTATATTGTTTTTACCCACAATTAATTTTTGTGTTGTTTGAAAACATATATAGTAGTATAATGTTGTTTTATTAATTACCTTAATAAAATTCTAGTGTTTTCATTAATTAGTATGACATTTTATGTAATATAACATATGACTAAAAGTTGGATCCATTAAAATGTTTTGTTTTAATAAAAGAGATAATATGTGTGAAAAGACTAAACATCAATCTTTCATATAAGGATTAAGGAGTATTAAAAAATGTGTGACTTAATGTTTTATATTGTTTGAACAATATTCATTATTGTGTTGGAAACATATATAGTAGTATAATGTTGTTTTCATAATTACCTTGGAAAAAACTTAGTGTTTTCATTAATTATTGTGACATTTTAGTTAATACTCCATATGACTAAAGTTTATATCCATTAAAATATTTCTCTTTTACAAAAAAAAAAGAATATTGACCCAAGCTTTATACGAAAAATGATTTGTTACAACAATCAATTTCAGTCAAGCCAGATTCTCTTGATCTTATAGTGTTCAACGATTTTTTAAAATTTATGGAAAGACATTAATGTTCACGTGCCAATCTTAATAAAAATAAAAAAATTTAACTTTTGTAAAAATTACTCGTATAAAATCCCGTCGGTAACATAATTGAAACAAAACCCTATAAATAGAGGGCCAGTGCCATTAACATCCAATCATCACTACACATTCGATCGATACTTGAGAAATTTAGAGATTTTTTTTTTTTTTTTGAAACACTTTTTTTTTTTTTTTTTTTTGAAACACTGGAAATTTAGAGATTAAAATGGCGAATTTCTCCGGTTTACACCTCTTCTTCTCCTTCATCATAGCTACAGGTAACAAACACACATATACATACGTACATTTTGCTATGCTTTCAGAAACATTTTTTTTTCTGTTACAAAAATACTCTCTCCATTTTATTTTAATTGTCGTTTTAGGTTTATTCACACATATTAAGAAAACATATGATTTTATATATTTTCAAAACAAAAACACAATTACCTATGTATTTAATTATATTTTAACCAATAAAAAATAAAATGGAAAATTTTATTAATAAATTTTGCATTGAAACTCTAAAACTATATTTATTTTAAAACCAATTTTTCCGATAATTAAATTGAAAGAGAGAGAGAGTATAATAATTAACTATTTTCGATTGTTTATCTGCAGTGTCCCTCGTCTCCGGTACCGTTTTCACCATCCAGAATAGCTGCAGTTTCCCGGTTTGGCCGGGAATCCTCACCGGAAGCGGCGGCGCACAACTCAACGATGGCGGGTTTACCTTAAACCCTGGAGCCTCCGTCGACGTAACCGCGCCTGCGGGATGGTCCGGCCGAATCTGGGGCCGAACAGGCTGCAACTTCGACGCCTCAGGCGCCGGAAGATGTCTCACCGGAGACTGCGGCAACAAATTAAAATGCGCCGGCGCAGGAGGAGTTCCACCGGTCACACTCGCCGAGTTCACCATAGGTAATGGCGGAGCGAAGGACTTCTACGACGTAAGCCTCGTCGACGGTTACAATGTTCAGATGGGAGTCACGACGCGAGGCGGCTCAGGGGACTGTCAAAGCATTGGATGCGTTGCGGACCTAAACGGGCGCTGTCCGAACGAGCTACGTGTTATGGATGGGGCGAATGTTGTGGCGTGTAAGAGCGCATGCGAGGCTTTTGGTAAACCGGAGTATTGTTGCACCGGTGCGTTCGATAAACCGGAGACTTGTCCGCCGACGAATTACTCGAGAATTTTTAAAGGAGCTTGTCCTAAGGCGTATAGCTATGCATACGACGACGCTTCGAGCACTTTTACTTGTGCCAACGCTAACTATTCCATTGTTTTCTGTCCGAGATAATTATCGTTGTCATCGACGATTGGTTATACTTATACTATAGAACTATGGATTTGCTATTAATAAAAGGTTTTGTGGAATGAGATAAATTCTTCGGGCTGAAATTGTAATGAATAAAGTTACAGAGTGAAGTTTATGATAAATCGTTAAGCAAAAAAAAAAAAAAGAAATTATGACAAATCGAGTGATTAGTGAACTTTTGCAGAATAACAGATTATACTAGAGAATTACCAATAAATGAATGAATGATTTCACTCACTCAATAAATGGTAAATATTTTCATATATTTCCTCGTACATAATCATAAGAAAAATCATTAACTTTCCATACGATATTTCATTTTATTCTAGTAATTAATTGGATTTATTGTGCAAGGAATTTTAACATTTTCGAAGAACGCTTATAATGCAAAAACTAGTTTCAACTGATAAATGCATAATTAGGCTACTAAATACATCAAAAATGGTGGAATACAACTTTCACAGTATCTTGTATTTTTCATCCAAAACGTACATGCATTTTAGAGAATTAATTCACCGCGCCATCAGAATGGTTGAATACAACTTTCCTAGTAATCTTTTTTTTTTTTTCCTAGTATCTTGAATTCTCATGTCGACAGTGCTGATCAGAATCTATCCATCTTTGTAATATATTTCTTTTATTTTAAGAAAAAATATGGAGGTCTTAACATTTAGACCAAAAAAAAAAAAAAAAAAAAATATGGAGGTGAGTTATAAGTTTCGTGTCTCTGATTTTCAAAGATCTGTTTGTACATTCACGCTCGTTTTACTCTCACCAATGGCTTGTCTTTCAATTTTGACCGTTTAATTTGATTTTGACTCTTTTGCTGACAGATATACATAATATTACATTTGTTAACATATTAATCCTGCATAATAGTTGTAAACTGATCCTGCATAATAGTTCCAATTTCGAACCTTGCACCTAGTTAACATAATATTTACATCATAAGACAACCTCCTGATCGAATCAGTACATATTGTTTCAACTGGGAGCTTTAGAAAGCCACGTTTCTTGGTTTCAGGGTCATTTAGTTTCTTGATGTGTAATTTACATGGCTAAACTACAGAAGCAATAAGAAAAAAACATTCCTCTCCTTAGCCAAACAACTTCAGAAAGAACAAAAACTAGCAGGAACGCCACAAATGGTTAAACAAGTCGGCAGTACCTTACTTACATGATCTGCTATAAGTCAGGACTATTCTTTTAGCTGATGCAGTTAAGATCAATGTTTCTGGCTTCTTTTGATTGGAGCTTGCACGCTTTCTTCATTCTCTTTGCTGCTTGGACAAACCCCACAATAACCTGAAGCTCATCCATCTGCTGTACATCATTAATCATATCACAGTTTTAATACATTTTAAGACGAATCAAGTGGAGGCTTAGATGGATATTTTATGTACCTGAGACATAAAGTGTCTCTGAACAAAGTCAATTAGTTGTTCCTTTGATGGATTTGGAATTGCATCCACCTACAAATAGTCAAATTCAAAGAAGAGTTATAGCCATGTAAAGAGAAGTTTATTTCTTCTTCTTGAAATCAACTTACGAGGTTGAAATGTCGCCAATATTTCAGTAAAGCAGGCATGTCCAGTTTGCTAAGATCAACCTTCTGAGTGAAAGCGTATAACATCACATCAGTAAACATAACACTAGACGCAGTATGTTCAATGGTACATGGAATATATCTCAAAATCTTGAATGCATACCATGTTTTGAGGAGGAGTAAAACCAGAGCTTTTTGATAGTGAGTCAGATGATAGAGACCAGCTCATGGTGTTGTGAGATGACCGAGATGATCTCTGCCTTCTTTGCTTTGACTTACGAGGCTTAAGTGTGTCCTCAGATGCTGGACAAGAAAAAACTTGTCATAGAAACAAGACTAAGAAAATCAGTTTAAAACGTTACTTATTTTTGTGTCCAAAGAACAGTATGCAACTTTGAATCTTGAAGAAAGCAAGAGAATGAAACATACTCATATCAGAACCATTCCTCTGCGTGTTATCGAAATCAAGATCATCTTCATCTTCGTTTCCAGTAGGAGCTTCAATGACACTAAGCGCATTCCTTTGCAACTTTACTTCTATCCCATTTGTCAATACCTACAAGACAAAAAAAAAGAAAAAAAATATATCTTACTCCATAAACAAGTACTGACATATTCATTTAAATAAGTTTCAGAAGAAGAATAGATATGATATGTTTCCAAAATAAACTTTTTTCTTTCTGGGAGACACGAACTAGTGGAATGTGATATCAATATTACTAAAATATATTCTTAGTACTGAAAACATTGTAAAGATTATTTCAATGATTCTTTAAAGTTTAAAGTTAAAAACCAGAATATGGTGAAATTATCCGCCTGGTCCACATACACAAAGAGACATAATGGAAACTAAACCAACCAAATAGAAAAGATTTGATAAGAGAAAATTGACAGAAGTGACACTGCTTGGTGATGAAAATTACTCAACTAAAAATGTAACCTTAAAACAAATGATTTTCATTAATCAGAGATAATTAAATTTCAAAAAGAAACATGATGGAGAAGTAGAGAACTAGTGGATTCGATTTGATATATGATGTTTTCTTCAACAGGAGCGAAAAAGAAAGTTGCCTGTGTCTGCCTAACTTAATGTTACAAACTCAAAGATTCCATTATCCCTATAGATGATTTCTGAAATTGAGCCTGAATCTCAGCAAGAATTAGAAACATTAGTAAATAAACTTAATTGGAAACAAAATAATGAAATACTACTCCCTCCGTTTCATATTATTTGTCGTTGTAGGGAAAAAATTTCGTTTCAAAATAAGTGTCGTTTTAGAGTTTCAATGCAAAATTCATTAATAAGATTCATAGGTATTTGTGTTTTTATTTTTCTATTGGTTGAAATATTGTTAGGTGTATAGATAATTGTGTTTTATTTTGGAAATATACAAAATCATATGTTTTCTTAATATGTGTGAATAAACCTAGAACGACAAGTAATATGAAACGGAGGGAGTATCAATGAAGGCTTCATGAATAACCTAACTACCTAATGGTGAATAGTGCAACAAAAAAAATCAAACAATAACAGTGAGTTAACTGCTAACATGAATGCAAGAAGCTCAAGAGCCAGATTTAACATTGTGAAGGACAAAAATTTATGAGTTTTTTTTTCACATTCTTAACTCTTGGTTTGATGATTAGATAGATGCAAGGAGATATAAGTCAATGAGAAACATTACCGCAACTTAATGAAACTATAGCTATTAAATCGAAGATCATTGATGATTTAAGTATCATTTAAGAAAGACATTTCTCCAGAACTAAAATATTTTCAGAAATTCAAGGAAAAAACTCAAATATTAAAATTCAGAAGTTGCAGAGTAACCCTAGATTATAGATCGAAATGTTTTACTTAGGGAAAAAAACACAAAGATTACAATTATTACCAAAAAGGAGAATAAAAAAAATAAAATTTGATTAACTAACCAGCCAATGCCAACCACCTAGACCGACAGCTTTTTGAACAACACCTCGAAGTCCAACAAGCACCGACTTCGTACGGTTGTTTCCGGTGACCACCACTTTCGTATGACGTGGCAAAACCGATAGCTCCTCTTCTTCGCTACTCATGATCTCTCCGCAAAAGCTCTGTATCAGTGGCAATCCTGAGCTATCCACAGTTTCCAGCATTCTTCTTCTCTGATCTGATTTAGACTTCCACCAAGTTCAGCTCTCAACACAGCTACAAGATCGAAGATCATGCATTGCGAGGGAGGGTTTATTCAGATGATTGAATGCAAGTTATTCAGGGTTTGTCCGACAAGATGAGGCAGAGAGAGTAAGTGAAAATGAGGGAAAAGCAGAGCGAGAAGAGATGAGAGAGAGAAACAGAGGACTAGTAAAAGAGGGAGGAAGCGAGGGAAAGAGAAGAGAGAGAGAGTGTGATAATAAGGTAATAACCCAATTATAACTCGCCACGTAAGCATTATGAAACTGTATGCTTTATGCGGAAACAGAACCGGTTTATATATTTATTTAACCGTAGGGGGTACTTTTCGTAAATTTTGACACGCGGTTGACCTGAATAGTTCACTGGTGTCTAATAAAGGGAGGTATGGGACCCACTTAGTACGTCGACCATTTATACAAAAGCTTCTCGAATCCAACATAGGCATGGATAAAAAGGTCAGAACACAAAAACGGAATCAAAACTGAATCAAAATATCTAAAACTAGAACTAAACTAAAATCCTCAAATATTTGGAATAATTTCTATATTTTTATTTTAAAATAATTAAACTGAACCAAAAACTAAACAATATCTAAATATATAAAACAATAATTATATACATATAACATAATTAAATATAGGGCAATTCTCTTAAATAGCCCTTTTTAAGTTTTTGTCACAAAAATAGCACTCAAAAAATAAAATGACCAAAATAGACTCTTTTTTTTTTTGAAATTTTGTTTTTTTTAATTTTTTTTTTGAAATTTGAAACCCTAACCCCAAACCCACCCCTTAACTCTAAACCCTAAAGTCCAAATTAGTTAACCCTAGGGGTATAAATGCATATAAATGATTTTTTTAGTTTCTAAAAAAAACATTTTGGTCATTTTTCTTCTTTAAAAACTATTTTTGTGACAAACAAACTAAAATGGGCCATCTAAGAGAATTTCTCTTAAATATATATATATATATATAATAAAAACTATTAAAATATTTAATTTTAAGTTATTATAAAGTATCTGAATAATTTCAAAATATCCTTCAAAATATTTTTACTCAAAATATCTATAGTTATCTGAGATTTTTATTCGAATCATCTTAATAATTTGATATTATCCAAAATATATAATATTTAACCTAAATTATCCAAAGTATGTGAAATAACTGAATTAGAACCAAAAGAAAACATAATTTTTTAGATACTTTTTAGTTCGTAATTTTATTTTTCGAACCGAACCTGAAATTATATGTATCAAACCGAATCAAAAATATGCAAGATAGTAAATGATCTTTTAGTCACCTATTCGAACTACCTGATATCCAAAATTAGACCTGGGCGTTTCTACCCCAACCCGAAATACCTACCTAAACCTGAACCAAAAAATCTGAAACCGGATCCAAACCGTAAATATAAAAATACCCGAACAGGATTTATAACTTAATACTTTGGAGTTTCGATATAACCCGAACCGAACCAAAATCCAAACTAGGATCCGAAGGTATCCGAAATTAGTCAAATATGTTACTATTTTTATATATGTTAAGGTAATTTAGATATTTTATAGCATTCTAAATATTTTTGTAGTTTATTTTATTTGTTATTTTGAATATTTTTCAGTTAGTTTAGATAGTTTAACTAATTTTTAATTAGTTTTGTGAATAATTTATATATTGAGTTTTTTTTTTGTCATTTTTTCAGATTTTAAAAATATATTTTTGGACGATTTCAGACAATGGTTACAATCCGATCTGAACCGAATCCAGAAGGAACCGAGCCGAGCCCGATCTGATAATTAGTAAAATCCGAATGAGACTTATGAGCATAATACCGAAAATCCGAAAATCTAAATCAACTGAACCGAATCCGACGGAGCCCCCGAACGCCCAGACCTATCCAAAATATTCAAACCAAACCAATATTCAAAATGTCGAGGTCTAACCCAACATTAAAAATCATATTATTTTAGTGCAAATTATAATTTCACACTAAATTTGGTATGATATTGTTCATTTATTTTATTAATAAAATATACAATTAAAAATAAAATAAATGTGTATACAATAATAAACTAAAATTATATGTATTAAAATAATTTATTAAATTTTGTATTTAAATATTATTATATATTGAAATAGTAAATATTTTATTTTAAAAATGTTTTGTTGTTATATATTTTTATTTTATTTTAAATAGTAAATAATAAAAAGTTTTAATTTAATAATATAGTAATACAAATAGTTTTTAGAGTGAAATTTGATGTTTTGGTTAGATAATAACTTGTATTGTAGAAATTATACTAAAATAGTGTGGTTTTCACATCAAAATAGTGTTAGACGTTGGAAAAATCTTAAATGATGATTGTACCTTTCACATAACCTCTTTACAATTGAAATTACATAGCTTTGGATCAATTATTTGGCCATAACTTGTATGGATGGGTTCACTGTCATAGTCACAGTTTACAATGTCCAGTTGTCCACCCCCACAAATAAAGCCGTCCCCATATTTAGGGAAATTATCAAAGCGACCCCTCACCAAACAACCTGCTTCAATTATTCAAAACTTTTAATGCCTTACCCCATTTCCCCCCCACAAAATTCAAAATCTTTTATATACTTTTGGAACATAAAGCTATAATAAATCTCAGAGACCAGAATAGATTGTTTGAACTAAATGAACGTTGTTTTATCGGTAAAATAGGGGGTTAACTGTAGTAAGTTGTAAGACTTCCAGGGGTTTTAACAGAAAGTTCTTATAAGTCTGTCGTCTTTAGGAGTTTGGAGGGTTTTGCTTGAAGCTGAGTGTGTTCTTATAAGTCTGTCGTCCTTGTGCAGGGGAGCAAGTTTGTAATCTTCGTCATCAGGTTTTAACTTCAAAACCAAAGGGACACATACCTCTTAACCGTGTTTAAATGTTCCGTCTACGAAGACTAGAGATTGACTGTGGAGTACAGTTTTCGAATTTTCTAGCCTTCTATGGGAAATCGTGCTGTTGAGTTTAATGAGAGATCTAAGTAGTACTCCTTCGTTTCATATTACTTATGGTTGTAGGGAAAAATTTTCGTTTCAAAATAAGTGTCGTTTTAGAATTTCAATGTAAAATTCATTAATAAGATTCATAGGTAATTGTGTTTTTATTTTTCTATTGGTTGAAATATGGTTAGGTGTATAGGTAATTGTGTTTTTATTTTGAAAATATACAAAATCATATGTTTTCTTAATATGTGTGAATAAATCTAGAACGACAAGTAATATGAAACGGGGGAGTAATGATTCTAGTTTGTTGACCAAGTGTTGTGACGATTAACTCTCTTTTTTTGAGCTTGGAGGAGTTTGGCAAGCTTATTTGTATGAGATAACATTGAATTTGAATCTACATTGCGATCATGAAGGTTTTCTCTCCTCTAGTTCACTTTGCTTATTACTATTTGAAAGCAATGAATTTAATGGTGTGATGATCTTATGTGTGTTTTGTGTGTGGTCTTAATAGGTTGCTCAACTCACAAATGCATCTCTGGTTGATTGTTACTGAAACCATAATTATCCCCGGTCTTTTAACCGGAGTTCTTAGCTCTGAATAAAAATCAAAATTAAAAAAAAACTAAGAACCGTCTCTTAAATAAGATCGTGGATAATGATGCTCTAATGTATTTATCTTATGATGTTATTTATGCAGCTAAACCTTAACAAGGCTTCAATCTTATTGTTATTGATCCGTTCTGGTCCTTCTTAAATCCTCATGAGTATCTTCTACTAGGCTGCCAATTTACCGAAGTAAGTCAATTGCTTGTCTTTGTTACGTATATAATATATGAAAGGAACTTCTGTTTGAACAGCCATGTGTAAGTATGTCATAGCCTGCAGGACCAAAACATATGTCAGATTTAAAAAACTTGGAAAAAAACAAAATAATCATAAGCATACTTGGAGATTTCTGGAGGAAACCCCCAATTTGAGGTAATACTTCAACAGTTTTTGATCCATGTTCATCAAATATAAGAGCATAATGCAGTTTGTTAATATTCTTGCTATACAAGTTAACTGATTCCTTTTTCACTTGGACCTTTGCATAGAGATACTAAGAGTATCTTTATCTCTGAAACCCAAATTGAGTTTTTTTAAAAAATAAAATAAATTAATCTGAAATGATTTTTTTTTTTAAACGAATGAATCGTCGGCCGCCACGTAAAAAACAATTATTATTTAAGAGTTTTTAGAACTGTTTATTGCACTATTCACGGTCTCAGATATCAGTAGGACTTGCGTTCGCAGTGCAAAAAACCCACTTAAGAACCTTAAATAATCATGCCCTAATGAAACATGTTCCCGAATCTCAACCTGCTCATTGCCTTTTGCTAGGAAAATGGCAGCTGGATGGACCTCTTGGGGAAACAAACCGCTTCACCTCCAGGATTCGAGATACTTCTTATAAGACGGGTGAATCAATATCTCTGGCCAAAGAATACTGGGGCCAAATTTCATGGTGGGGAGTGAGGACAGTGAGGAGACCTTTGGGAAGCATCAGAAGGTGTTGTTTTAAAACGACATCGTTTGGAGGAGCCAACATTTACAATTTGACGTGAAGCCCGACACAACTACCTTTAGATTATTGTCTCAGAAGTCAGAACTGTAGAATCATCTTTGTTTTTTGACATCACTGTACCATCAATTTAGTAAGCTTTTTTTCTCCTCCTGACACCGCAGATGTTTCAGATATATGTATTATATATCTCATCCAGTACAGTAACATCACATACTATATTAATATGATAATATCACACAGTTCGTTAGATTTAATTTATTTTAATGACAACATATGAATAACTAAAGGCAAAACCGTGTAAAATGAATTTAATAAGTGACTGCGCGTTGCAAGATCATACCTGCTTTGATGGGTCAATGTGTGGGGGCAAATCCACTATCCATTTTCGTACTATGTTCAATGAATCATGCAATTTTCAACAAATAAAACTTGAAAATTAAAGAAAATCATGACCATTGAAGAGAATGGTCCAACAATGATTCCAAGTAAAGTTGATATGCTTACAAATATTATAGCTACTCCAAACATAAGGTTTCCTGTTTGTGTGAATAATTGCTATGTGAGTACAAATATTAACTATATTCCAAACATTTTCTTGTCATGTCCAATGAACTAATATATAGGCCTTAATATACCATCCGCCTCATCAAGGGCAACTCAGTTGAGAAATTCGACAAGTAACGCAATTTATCGTCCAGATCTTCAAAGCTTTCGTTCTAATAAATGAGGAACATGTGATTAAGTGTTATGAAAATCTATTAAACAATTTGGTTTCTATACTCGCACTGCGTAATTTGTATATAAGCTTAACATCTTATTGGCGGCATTAAAGGAAATCTTGGCCCACTGTATTCTATTGTTTCATATTTATCAATTAAAATTATTTAATTTAGTAAGGATGCAAACAAAGTAAAAAGAAAAAGAAGCAATCATTGGATAGACAGAACATGATAATATACAGAGACACTAACCAGGACAAATCTCTATAGTGACAATTAAAAATTTAATTTAAATAAAACTCATTCCCTAACGTTTATGAAGCTTAAAATAATTTGTTTTCTATTAACATGTCTGAAAAAACAATAAAAGCATCATTATCCCAAAATCCACTTTGAGGGTTTTTTATTATTCTTTGTTTTTTTTTTTTTTTTTTAAAAAAATTAAATCAATCGCGAACCGACATGTGTCAGTGAAATCCGCAAATAATGCAAGAGACAATTCTTATTTAAGAGTTTTTGGAACCGTCTCTTGCACTGTTCACGGATCCATATGTCAGTGGAACTTGTGAATAGTGCAAAAGACATTTTTAAGAAACTCGGATAAAGATGCTCTAAGATACGGTGTTTGCCGCTAGTACATCTAAG
The DNA here is from genome assembly GCA_012274485.2 of Sinapis alba. NCBI lineage: Eukaryota > Viridiplantae > Streptophyta > Magnoliopsida > Brassicales > Brassicaceae > Sinapis > Sinapis alba. Next base: position 563,391 of record MU105589.1, read on the forward strand.
GGACCCACTTAAACAGTGGCCCACACATGTCTCTCCATCTTTTCTCTATATAACTTTGTCAGTTTACACAGATTGAGAAAGAAACATGCATAAACATACTAACTTCGACTGATCCACTGCGCAAAACCTCACAGTAAGTTGCGTACGCCACTATTATTCTCACCAGAAAAAGATGACGTCTGAGGGCGCGACGTTGACGTCAGCATCAGCGATGGCAACGAGGCGGAAGCCGTCGTGCAGAGAGAGGGAGAACAACAGGAGGAGGGAGAGGAAGAGAAGAGCTGTAGCAGCGAAGATTTATAACGGTCTCAGAGTTCAAGGTAACTTCAATCTTCCCAGGCATTGCGACAACAATGAAGTGCTTAAAACTCTTTGTTCTGAAGCTGGTTGGGTGGTCGAAGAGGACGGAACCACTTATCGCAAGGTGAGTTAAATCTGAGTTATTGGTGGATGTTTTGATGTTGAATATGGCTTACTATATTTAGATCTCTCCCCTAGCTTTCTAAGTGGAGAAACTAGAAAATACTCTTAACAGGGGTAAACACTATAACCCACTAATAAATATTTACAAAATATTTATTAAAAAATATGTTTAGTTAATTTAGATATTTAGAGTACTCGAGAGATTTTGTATTTTTTATTAAATATGTTTAGTTAATTTAGATAATTAACTACTTTTAGTTGTAATTTTGAATAATTTATATATTTTAAGTATTTTAAGGTTAATTTCATTATTAGTATTTAGATATTGGTTATAATTTGATCTGAACTGAATACAAAAGGAACCAAACCAGGTCTAACCTAAAAATAGTAAAACTCGAATAAAACTTATAAGTACAATACCAAAAATCCAAAAATCTGAATAAACCGAACTTGTACGAAACACTAATCACTCATGCCTAAATTAAAACATTACTAAAAAAAACTTACAAATTTACACTAATAACATCTCCAATTCAATTCTATTTTTCTTCTATATTTTCTTTTAACATAGAAGAACTTTATTATAAAAATGAATTTGCTGGTATGTTTCTATAATAGAATTATATAAAGAAATGTTATTCAAAATATATAGAAGAAAATAGGGTTGAGTTGGAGATGGTCTAAAACAAAAAGTTGTGGTGCAAATGACCCTTCCAAACACAAACGTACGTAGGCCACTGGCTTTTTTAGTGCATCTACAAATCTCAATCACTACATATGTTAATGTTTGAGAACTAACTGGTATTTTCAGGGACACAAGCCTCGTCCTGGTGACATGGCTGGATCATCTTCTCGTGCCACTCCTTACTCTTCTTATAACCAAAGCCCTTTTGAAAGTCCCATCCTTTCTAACCAAGTCAGTCCCTCGTCTTCTTCATTCCCAAGCCCTTCTCGTGGTGGCGACACACACAACATCTCCACCATCCTCCCCTTCCTCAGGAACGGTGGGACTCCTTCATCCCTTCCTCCACTTAGAATCTCAAACAGTGCTCCTGTCACTCCACCTGTCTCATCACCAACTTCTAGAAACCTTAAGCCATTACCAACTTGGGAGTCTCTTACCAAACAATCCATGGCCAATGCTGCTAGACAGAGAATGCCGTCGTCTTTCAACTACCCGTTCTACGCTGTATCTGCACCTACGAGCCCCACTCATCATCGCTATTTCAGTGCACCGGCTCCTATACCTGAATGTGATGAGTCTGACTCTTCCACTATTGACTCGGGTCATTGGATAAGTTTTCAAAAGTTCTCACAACAGCAGTTCCGTGGCGGTTTTGCAGTGCCACCCTCTCCTACCTTTAATCTAGTAAAACCACCCTTACCACATCAATTATCCCCAAACACTGCAGTAGCCCAAGAGATTGGTCAAAACAGCCAAGTGAAGCCATGGGAAGGGGAGAGGATCCATGATGTGGCTATGGAGGATCTTGAGCTCACACTTGGAAACGCTAAAGGTCGAAGTTGAGATGAAGACCAAATGAACCCGTTGTGCCGTGTTGAAAGAAAGGATTGAAGTATCAGTGAGTGTGTTTCAAAAGCATTATTTGTAGATAGAATGTGTTGTGAATGTTTCTATTATTATTCCTTTTTGATCCTGTAGAACATTACAAATATTTTATTATTAAGTGGTTTCAACTAGAACATATATCATTCAAACTTGAGATATACCAAAACTTTGAAACAACTCCCAATGAAGTAAAAGAGCACTTGAGTTTTAGCTATAAGTTACACAAAATTCATAAATACAAAAAAGAAACAGAAGGCATGTAGTATTCATTACACATTGAAACAACTAATAAAAAGTGAAAAGAATCACAAAATGTCAAGAGACTGTAAAAACTTTACAGCCTACACTGCTTCTCAAGTGAATCTTCATTCAGAACCATCTGGGAAGCTATCAAGTGCATCTTGCTTACCATTTACATAGAACTCAACAACAGCTTGCATTCTATTGAGCTTATCTGGATGGTAATTCACATGAACAATCACCGGTTTCACCTTCTTCTTCAGCTCCTCATTCTTCCTCACAGTCTTGAACAGAACCTTACTGTTCATAAACTCATACATATCCATCACTCTCTTCGAAGCATGCATCCCTGTATACCCAGGATGCGAAGGATAAAACAACTCCTCGTTAAAAACCGCTTGGTCCCACAGTTGTGCCTTGGAGAGCCTATCCGCAACACGATCCAGCAGCTCTATTGATGGAACGGTAGGCCTTAGGTAGAAAAACCCGGAGTTGAAAACCCATATCCTCATTGTATGAGCATACCTTGCCCATCCCATGGCTGGCTCATCAAACACATCGTTGAATCCATAAGCAGTCATATTGCTATGACCATCACTCATTGACTCCACATCAGAGTCTCTGTACAGATGCCTAAACGGGTTCCGCAAGAAGACAATATCCACATCCGAGAGAAGAACACCGTACCCGAGTTGCAAGAACTCTCTCAAAACACGGAACTTCAAACCAGAGACCGCATGGTTGCCTCCGGTTTTCCCGACCGTGTCCACGTCCTTGTCCGGATCTCTCTTGTAATAAGCAACATCGTTTGACTTACAGAAACTCTCAATGTAATCATCCAAGGCCACAACCAGGTAGTTTCTTACACCTAATCTCTTTACACTAGCGATCTGAACCTCTAGCATTGCTTTCACGTTAGAGTTTGCGAGAGCCACGATCACCTCTTTATCAACAGCAACATCTTCTAGAATCTTTGCTAGTCTTGGGTTTACAGATTCATCGGGAAGGATGGTCGGGTTAGTTCTTAGACTCTTGACGGTTCCGAAAGAACCAGCCTTTATCTGTGGTCCTAAAGCTAAAACCTGTTTCCTTGCATTGACTTCCACTAACCGTAGCTTCTCTGTCAGCTCTCTGACTTGTTTCTTTAACTCAGTGTTCTTGTCTGAGAGAGATGCAAAGTCTGACTTCAACATCTTGATAGATTCGCAAGAAGATGAAACCACCTGAACAAGTATAAAAAGACAAAGAAAGTGATGAACTTTTTCACAATGTAAGACTATAAAGCTCGAATCTTTATGGTGTAAGATATCCATTACCTGGACGCGTTCGTTGGCGGTAAGAGACGAGTTCGAGTTGAAGAAGCCGTTTGGGAAGATGACGGCGCATACGCAGCCGATGATGATACCGACGAGGATGGCGATCGCGATTCGAGAACTACGGAGCTGTTGGGTTCTGTCTCTACGACCCATCATGGCTGTTGACTTTTCTCTCCTCTCTTATTCACTAAGCGAGATCAAAACTGAAACGACTCCTTCTCTGATTACACAAACGAGAAGAGTTGTGCAATGTGATGGATCAGAGAAGAAGAACCTTTTCATGGGTGGTCTCGGTGTCAGAGCTTTCAGCTTTTGAAGTTGTTGAGAGAAGAGAGAGCTTGTTTTGGCCCTGACAACGACGATGGATGAATCAAAGGCTGCTTTGTAATGTTCCTCTGCTTCACGGTGTATATGTGTTTCTTTTGTTCTCGTATTCGCCAGTTTAAGATGAAGTTTCAACCGTTCGATGATATGCCTTATCCGTTGACTCCATAATCAAATTATACATTAATACTTGCAAGCACGATCACACATGATAGACCAAAACACATGATTGAGATTAGTTAAGCTGTCAAACATTGAACCATTTTTTTACAGCTTATTATCCCAATGCTTAGAGCATCATTAGTGGTGACTGGTGAGATACCATAAAAATTCTCTAGTATAATTTATAAACACAAAAAAAGATTATATCCAATAATAAATTAACAGCAAAATGAGTACCTTCCCACATGAAAGTAATCTCTTTATAAAGAGACATCTTTTTTTCTTTCTTTCCTGTTTTATATTTTTTTATTTATTTTTATTGTTGAGAAATGGTCTGAGAGACCATTGATGCCTTGCTCTTATACATGAGATCCCGAAAACTTTGTCTTTTTTCTTTTACTATAAATTCAATTATTTAAAGACCAACCAAAAATAAAATTGTTTAGTGGCCAAAAAAATCGATTGAATCAACCTTTTTTGTGTTCGGTCTTTGGAAAGGAGAAATGTGAAATGAGGAGAAAGAGAATTGTCTGAATAGCCAAGGAGACTGCCTACCAACTAACCAATTCATCAAAGTCTTTGATAGATATGGTTTAAGACGCAGGCAAGTCATCCTTGGCTACCACACAACTTCTCATTCTTCATGTCACTCTTTCTCTTTATATGTGTTTTCTCTTTCTTGCTGATGAGTACACTCTAATACTATCTGTTTATATAGACATGACGGCATGAAATATGTTTGAATATGGACACAAATATGTTTGAGAGTGGACACAAATATATTTGACCCAACATGTGTGCATGGCAACGTTGGAATATGTTCTTAAAGATTTGGTAATTGGATGGTCTCCAGTGTAACAAGTTGGTGAACCCTATATTAATATTCGTACTTAAGAAGAACGTTGTTTAAGTATATATGTGATTGTTAGTTAGAGCTTAGAAGAACGTTGTTTAAGTATTTGGGATCTATATTCAAATGTCATATATATAATGTTTAGAAGACACAAAAATAATTTACAGTCATATAGTCAATATGATATACAAGTAGTGGCGAAGCTAGTAAGAGGATAGAGGATGCAATACAACGATCATTCATTTCAATCGTCGTCCCTATAAACTAATTAAGTGTTTAGTCATCTAGATATATGGACGACATGTGAATGATTTGTTATGTGTTTGTCTTAAGTTCATCCTTCTTTTGTTCATTCGTGGACCACCTTTTACTTATTCGCCCAAATCGTATCACCTCTTTTTTGGTTATTGGATGTCTAACCATTTTATTGTTTACTATATCAGTATAAAAAGGATACATAAAGGAAGAAAATATGCTTTGAAACCTAATAATCTCTATCGGGTAAATACACCTTTTCTTATTAGTTGACTACTAGTGTAATCGGGACCATAAAGAGAACATTTATAAGTCATGATGCCATATGAAATTGTGTAGTAAACAGGGAATATATGGATTGATTATTCTTATATCTGTTCAGAGTTAGCTAGAAAGAATGTACCATCGTGGGAGATGTTATAAGGAACGAAAGCTGTTGCCCATATCTAGGATATAACTTTCTTTTCCTTCTAGAATTTTCATACGTAGGATTTGTCTATTACGATCTGTGACAGCTAGCTTATTAAGCAAATGTATAAACTGTAAGACTAGTGTGACGTACATATATTTACACAATTCGTTGGTACTTCAAGTTCGAAATGATTTTAAAATTTAGCATCGATGTTTTTACTTGACTAGAATCAATTAATCGAAAAAACAGTTCAGAGTCTCTCAAACATTGTAGCTGACCACTCTTAAGAGCATTTTCATCCTATCCGGTTTGAAGAACATGAGATGTAGCTGATCACTTGTTTGACATCAGTTTATACAGAATTTTATTGATCAGTTTATGTATTCTACCCAGTGGTCCATGCTTAAAGACTGGTCCATACTTGTTTATTTGCCTATAGACTTTATAGGGCAGGCATATTATTGGGATATACAAGTTACCATGAGTTTTGCAGTTGTCTAATTGTTTTACCGCACCGATCAAGATCATTAAACGATTATCTTTGTACGCATACATATGACTGATCAAGGACCTTGATTCAAGGAGAAATCATTACAGACGTGTAGGTTTTTAAAGATGGCAAACAATGCCTATATTTGTCTCATGAGATGATCTAATCACCAAGAAAAGATAAATATAAAGTATTTCTGAAAAGTAAATCAAAACGGTCAATGATATATTGATATTAATCGAATATTCGTGGAAAAATTCTGCGGTCTAAAGGTACATGTGGATGGTTCTTTATGAATATGTTATTGTTAGTTTCCACCCACACGTATATAGAAAATAACAATATTCGAACATTTGAGAAATGCATGGTCAAAACATATAATGTTAGTCTAATCAAGTTCCTATATGCATCCACATATTTTTCACAGAACCGTAGATCACGAACAAGTTACAAATACAAACAAAAGCAGGAAAGTAATACATGAAAATAGAGTGCAACCACAAATGTAAAAATCAAATCTATCTCTTTTTAAAAATAATAATAATCAAATTGTACTACAAAGAGGAACTGATATAGATTGACTTTTGCTTATATGTAGATGCCCTCTATTTTTTCTGATGTTCAAAACACAATGTATATTAATCCGTCATTGTAGATAAATTTTATTTTTACATTTACTGTCTGTTTTCTCTGGCTATTTGAAAATATTTATATCTCGTCATTCGAACTTTATTTACACATAATCTTCCTTTTTTTTTTTTAATTCGAGAGGTTTAACAATATGGATATCTTTTGGGCTTGAATAATTTATGTATCAAAATTCTATGCGAAAATTGGACTGAGGCTTTTCGGCTTAAGAGCCCATTAAGAAATTATAATAAAAGCCAGCCCGTTTAAACACTAAGCCCTAGCTAGGGTTATCAGCTCCTCGCCATATATATATACTCTTTTTTAAGAAGTCCACTAACTGAAACATCTGTAGCTCGCTCGATGTTCTTTGATCAATTTATTCGAAAGTGTTTGTTCTTCATGTTTTTTTCAATCTATCTGTTTTTTTTTCTTTTGATACGTGAATAGAGAATTAGGGGCTTCCGTGATTTCAATGGCAAGTGATGACTATTTTATCTTATTCTACACACAGATTGAACAGTGTTGACAACCAATCTCTATTTATTATCTGATGCCATAACCCAAAACTTTTTCTTTCGTTCGTTTTCACACCTTTGTAATGTTTTATTCTATGTTAATTAATCCTCTAGGGGTTCATTGGAGTTTATCTATCAAGATTTCAGTTATTGATTTCATGTTGACTTTAAAAATATATTTATTATTTTTCTGAAAAATTAAAAAAAATATATTTCCTGTGTATTTCTGATTTAGAAGATAGTGAAAAAGGGACAATGATGAGATAATAGCAGACGGGCGGTCTGAAATTGATGTCGTGTTGAATGTCTGCCTCTTGCTACATTTAGCATCTCTGAGTTTCTTTTTCACCTTTCAACTTTTGTTATGTCTGGAATCTTTGATAAGTTCTTTGTTTCAGTTCCGAGACCTCTAATTTTGAATCTAAACCGATGACAGAAATGCTAATCACCCGTTTTTCTTAAATATATCGTTATAATAATGGAATAAAACATTCTGAAACTACATTGAATCGTTGGACATTATCGGCCATTGAATTAATCTAAAGATAAACTTAGACTTGCACTAATTCTCCTTCTGGATGGAGACGAAGATGGACTTTTCTATCGTTTGGTTCACCACTTAAGCCTTGCTCCACTTTGGCCCAGCCCAATTGTCTTTGAGTTGTGAGGAAAAAGGCCCACGACAATAGCAGAGAATGTTTGCATATGAAAGTCAAAATAAATATGAATTCATAATTAACGGTTGTTTTTGATCAACGCAATTCTCTGAAATAACTCTTCACATAAAAAAAAATATTTTTAATTTTTAATATTTGAAACTTCACATCTAAAATTTTATTCAAGACTATTTTTGTGTAAATAAAATAAAAATGACTATAGGAATTCTTCTTTTGTGATTATGTATACAAATAATCTATTTTCATTTGATTAGTGAACAATACGTCTTATTTCAATATAGAGAGGAACGAGAGTACGTATACTTGTATATCAGAAATGAGATACGTTGGCCTAACCCAATGGTGTACTCCTCGAGTCAAAGACATCCAAAATACAAACTACTTAACAAATGTATACATCATCTTTTAGAGCATTAACCCTAGAATCCCTTCTAGTTTTTTTTTGTTTTTTTTTAATTTTTTTTTTTAATTTGGTTTTTTTTTTAAAAAAAAAAACGAATCAATTGCGGGTCGCCACGTGTCAGTGGGACCCGCAAACAGTGCACAAAACTCTTAAGAACCGGTTCTTATTTAAAAGTTTTAAGAACCAGTTCTTACACTATTCATGGGATCTATGTCCCTAAGAACCCCTCTAAGAACCCCTTTAACTCTTATTTATACTCAGCTCAAGCCTAACTGACTCTCTCCTCCAATCACCAAGCGTCATTTCTCCACCTCAGCTTGAGCTTCAACTTCCTTCTTGATTCTTCTTTCTCTTCCTCACATAGCACTACTTCAGCTTATCAACTTGATGGCCAAGATCTTGGAGGCCTTAAAGTGGAAAAATCTTAGAGCTGTAAATTCTGGAGTTTGAATATATATGAAAAGATTTTTAAGTATGAGTTTGTAACCTCGTAGGTTGTGTTCAACATGTAGAAAGATCGCTTCAACTCAAACGATTTGAGTTCATATTCAAAAAGGCATTGAAGGCGAAAAAGCAACGAATGAATTCAAAATTCCTTTATCAACATGTAAGTAAATTAACAACAATCACATACACACCACCAAGTGATTGGTTTTGCATCTCTTATTCACGTAAAAGCTCGGGAAATGAATATTTTCACATCAAGGGACCATGTGTTTCAAGCAAGGGTTCAACATCTAAGGAATCAACAGTACTAGAGGCTGGACCAGTAACACTAATGGTCCACGAGTCAGCCATGACTATCATATCCATTCCTTGTTCCTCCTCCTCATCATCACCATCATCATTTTCAATCTTTACCTCTTGAGATGAAGAGATCTTCTCTAACTCGGCAAACACTTCTCTCATATATGGCCTCTTCTTTCCCTTTGAATTCAAACATCTCCTTGCTAGATTTGCCACTGCCATTACTTGATCCGGTTTGCAAGCATCTCTTATTCTATCATCCATAATATCAAAAAATTTGTTCTCCTTCATGGCTACTCTGAAATGATCTGCTAACCCTTTTATTTCTTGAGTATTAGAAAGCGTTAGCACAGGCTTCTCTCCAGTGATAAGCTCAACAAGGACGACTCCAAAGCTATAAACATCACTCTTATCGGTATATTGGCTGGATCCGTAGTACTCAGGATCCACGTATCCAACTGTACCTGAAACAAGTGTGGTCCAATGAGTTTGATCTACGGTTACTGATCTTGAAGTACCAAAATCAGATACTTTGGCTCGATACTTCTCGTCTAGTAATACGTTAGTTGACTTGACATCTCGATGATAAATTGGAGAAGACGCAGCAGAATGTAGATACGAAAGTGCTCCTGCGATATCAACAGCAATGCGTAGACGCACGCCCCATATCATTGTGTAATCATCAGATTCCTCATGGATATGTTGAAAAAGGTTACCGTTGGGGATAAATTCATAAACCAGAACGGGAACTTCTGTCTCAAGGCAACATCCTAAGAGCTTGACAACATGTCTATGGTTAACCTGGGAGAGAATGACAACCTCGTTGATGAACTCTTCTAGTTTGTCTTCATCCACTGCTTTGGATTTCTTAACAGCAACGGTTCTACCATCTACAAGCATCCCTTTGTAAACAGTGCCTTGGCCGCCCTGTCCAAGTATCCTGTTTTCGCTGAAGTTTTCAGTGGCTTTTTCAAGCTCTTTCGAGGTGAATATTTTTGTCTTCTCGACGTTACTTTCTCTTGTATTTAGTTCTTGTTGCAATAGTAGTCCCCCGTTACGTTTGAAACACTTCTTTTTCTTCTGAGTTATCTTTCTCTTCTTAAGAAATTTTCTCAACCACCAAACTCCACTTACTAGTACTAAGATGCCAAAACCTGAACCCACTCCTGAAAGAGAAAACAAAAAGATGGTTTGTTGATCACCATTCATTAAAAGTTGCGAAATTATATTCATATTGGTGACATATTCCGAAGATACATTCACTAACATACCTATCAATACAAAAAAAAAACATACCTATCAATATTGCCACAGTCTTCTTTGCCACGCAATCAACACTTCCAGGCTCATTTACGCAAGTTTGGCTCTTTGAACAGTATCCGCCATCTCCATAGCGTAGAAGGCACTCGTTAATATCTGGAAAATGGATATGAAAGATCGTGGAAAAGTTAATTAGCTTATGATGTTTTACAGGTGTAATTACACTAGTTTAAGAATATTAATATTCTTCGATTTATGTGTGTTTTCCATTTAATTATAAAACTAGAGTTTGATCCACGCACCTAAGTAGATATTTATTTTACGATAAATATATAGATATTTTTAAACACAACAATTTAATAGTTGTATTTGTACTATTTTAATTTATTGTTGACACCATATATTGCATTAATAGATCATCTTATATGCATTTTATTATATATGTGTTGTATGAGTTATGTAATTATAAAAATGATTAGATCAATGTATAAATATTAGTGTTTTGAAAACCGGACCATATTGGTCGGTCGGACCGTGATTCGCTCTTCTAACCGATTACAAGTTGTGTTAAAAACTATTTGAGTTAAACCGGCAAATCCGGTCAAAAGTAATCAAACTCGATAAGACCAATGACTCAATACGATATTAAAACCCGGTTTTCTCAAATTTAAGTTAAAAATAATAAAAAAAAAAGATTTTTAAAAAGATTTCATAAAATAATATTTTAATATATATATAAATAAATAAGTTTTTATGATATTTTATATTATTTTGAAATTTTCATTTTATTTTCATGTCATTTTTAAATTCTAACAATTACATAGTTTTATCAATTTTTAATACTCATATATATATATATATATATAGTTACTTAATTTGAAATTAGATTAAAATTTAAAACATGGTTGAATCAGTCCAACTATTGACCCAACTACAATTTCTAGTCAATGTCCGATTCAGTTTTTAAACATTTATAAATATATTATGTTGGGTTAATTTATATTAAAATCCATTGTATGATTTAGTGTATTATTAATATATTATGTTGTTTTGGGACAAATTTAAAACCAGTTAAATACGTGATCAAAACTTACAAATATAATATCATATTTAATAGATATATATATATATATATATATATGGGGAGATTGTAACTTTAAATATTCAATAGTTGAAAATATTCCTTTTATATACTTAAAACTGATAGCAATGTTTTAGAAAATTACAAAGAATGATGGTTATTTAAGAGTGATTCACATATAAAATATTGAAAGTCATTCCTTTTATCGGTTAGAGAATATTAATAATACTTTTAAATAGATAGTTATTATTAAATTAGTGTCAGGAATTGTAAATAGTTAGAAAAGTTAAGGGAAATTAAAAAAGGTATTTCAACTTTAATAAGATAGATGATATTCTATAAAATTATGAATTCTAATATTAAGATGATAGTGTGATGGATTGTTTTCAATTTAAATCAATACAATTTAGGTGTACTAATAACCTCATTATTTTTTGTAAAAATATATATGTAATACATGTGTGTGAAATGTGATGGTAATATAAATTGTGTTTTAGTTGTATTTTTAGTCAATATATAAAGAGACACTCCTTATAAACTGATATTTTTTTTGCTGTCTGGTGTCTTAGTTATATTTTTTATTCAATATATAAAGAGACAAAGACACAGAAACATAAATAATGACCATTCATTGATAAAGAGATTGTGTTTAAAGATTTAGATTGTTTTTCTATCAAAAGGAATCATCAAAATGAAAAAGAAAAAATCAAATTAAAGATTTTAATCAAGCATGGATCAATGTTAGTTCTTTTTAAAAAAAAATTAGAAACATAGTAGGGTTGAACTGAAGCAAATCTAAATGATCATGGGATAAATTTATTATAGAAATCATAAAAATGTTTTACACTCTAGACATGAAGATTTCCAATCCTAGCGAGATGCTTAGCACACAAACAAGACAGAATTTAGAAACAATTTTACTAACCTTCGCATCCGTTTAAGAGGTATGGGTTGCCTGTATAGCCTTGGTTGCATGCACAGCTTGCATAATTGGTCCCAGAAATGGTGATATTGTTACATACACAAGTTCTTCTGCGTCGAGATCTAGAATTATATGGTGTACTATCGTACTCTTCTGAGTTTATACAGTCCAAGGAGTTCAAGAAGGAAAGATTATTCGTCTTGACGACCCATCTTATCGTAACTGTAGCATACCCCTTAGCGAAAAAGCTTTGGGGTTCAGTTGCATTGGATGACGTGTAGACTTCATCGGTTAAGAAAGCAACCTTGCATCCTCCAGTTGTCGAGTTCCCCTGATCAAAGCTCTCTATTCGAACACCGATCACCTGCTGCGGCTCAGCATCTTCCGGTAAACGTGCACGACAACATCCGTTACCATTACAGCTTCTTTCTTCTTCCCCTTGGTTATTTGCACAAACCCGAGAATGGTAAGCATAAGACAAAGCGTTGCTAGAACACCCGGTGTTGTCTAAGAAGGGGACGCTTTTTGTAGGTAACGTCATTGTGCAGTTCAACTCGCAATCCAACTTTGTCGGCTCGATGTTAGTTAACGACGCCTTGCTGTTGCAACCAACAGCTACTAGGCTGTTCCCTCTCCCAAAGAAAAAAGGGCTATCCGTCAAATTCAGAACCCTTCCAGACTCTTGTCCATTTCTTGAACATCCAATAGATGTTATCGGGTTTTTGACACGAAGCGATCCGAATGACCGATCAGAATAATAACCACCCTCTTCATCACCTGCAAATGATATATTCACAACTTCTATGCCCATCTTGGGAAGGAATGGGAAAGTAGCGTTTTTGCATTCGACTTTGTACCATTCGTTGAGATAGCAACGTTCTTGGATTCCAAAGGGGTACTGAATCTTAATACCTCCACATGATTCGAATTGGCACGAGCTCGAAAGAGTGAGAACTTTTGAAGCAAGGATGAGCATAAGTAGAGGAGAGAGAAGAATCGACAAGGGGTAGTTGGTGTTGCTCCTCATGATGTTGCTTCTCTTGCTGTTCAAAACTTGTTTCTTGCTAAACAAAGCAAAGCTAACTCTCAGGAATGCACCGGTTACTAGGAACCTAGGCTACAAAAAAAACTAATAAGATAGTCTCAAGTTTTAAAAGAATTTGTGAGATATATCTCATAAGACAAGTTTTGGTGGTGTACGTCGTAAACAGTTATCGTCAAAGTATATATAAATCAACCAATCGCGAGTTTCTGATTCTTAAGGTCAATAATCAAAGCCGTCTTGTTTGAAAGATGAACCATCAAATTATTTAATTTTCTAAACATGCTCTACAAATTATCAATTATCACGGTATGAAATCGTTTTGAAATACGTTTGTGAGAAAAATCATCATGTGAAAATTCTTGACAAAAGATAGAAACTTCAAGATCAACTAGATTGATTAGCTTCATCTTGACTCTTATATTTTTCTATCAATTATCAAAAATGGAGTAGTCCATATTTATTTATGTGTTTTCTGCATAATTTGTTTTCTTTAAAACTCAAACTTTCTGGTATAAAAATATTAATGAATCCTTATTCAAATTATTAGACTAACAAGAATTCAATAATATGCAATAATTCTTTTTCCTTCAACAACTTCATTATTTTTTTCTAAAACAGATACAAAGTGATTGCTTCGACTTATATATAAGGATAGTTTAAATATTTTTATTAAGCCATTGACACCAAGTCAGTGAATTAGGATCTGTAGACGTAACTTATCTTATCCTCATCAGCCAAAGCTACATTAGCAATTGCATATTTACGTCAATACAGATATTAGCAAAATCCCACACCGAAATGTTTGATTCACAACCACACCTAAATACAAAAACTAAAATATATAAGGATTCTTTCAAAATTTGAAGGTAAAAAATCTGCAAATGTATATTGCTTCATTTAATTTTCAGAAAAGCATATATAGCACATCAACTGCAGGTTCAAGTAATGTTTTCAACATATGATACATGAGCAGGTAGGTGTTCAATGCAGAGAAGACAGACGCACTCACAACATCTTAATTACAGAAAATACCAAACCTTTGAACATATATAGCTTCAACTTTATTAAGAATTAGCTTCCGTTTTTCACACTTCACCATGTGGGACGAGGAAACAATGTTTCAACGTCTGACAAGGATGAGGAAGGGACAATAGTAGAGGCTGGAGCAGTGACACCAATGGTGCACGAATCAGCTATCTCAATCATATTCATTCCTTCTTCCTCTTCATCATCACCATTGTCATTTTCAACCTTTACCTCTTGAGATGAAGAGATCTTCTCTAACTCAGTAAACACTTCTCTCATATATGGCCGCTTCTTTCCCTTTGAATTCAAACATCTCCTTGCTAGATTTGCCACTGCCATTACTTGTTCTGGCTTACATGCATCTTTTATTCGAGCATCCATGATATCAAAGAATTTGTTGTCCTTCATGGCAGCTCTGAAATGATCCGCTAACCCTTTTATTTCTTGAGAACTCGAAAGGGTTATTACAGGTTTCTCTCCAGTGATAAGCTCAACGAGGACAACTCCAAAGCTATAAACATCACTCTTATCAGTATATTGGCTGGATCCGTAGTACTCTGGATCCACATATCCCACTGTACCTGAAATAACTGTCGTCCAGTGAGTATGATCCACAGTCACTGATCTTGAAGTACCGAAATCAGATACTTTGGCTCGATACTTCTCGTCTAGTAATATGTTTGTTGACTTGACATCGCGATGATAAATAGGAGAAGACGCAGAAGAGTGCAAATAGGAGAGAGCTCCTGCTATGTCTACAGCAATGCGCAAACGCACGCCCCATATCATTGTGTAATCATCAGATTCTTCATGGATATGTTGGAAAAGGTTACCATTGGGGATAAACTCATAAACCAGAACTGGAACTTCTGTCTCAAGACAACAACCCAGGAGCTTGACAACATGTCTATGGTTGACCTGGGAAAGAATGACAACCTCGTTGATGAACTCTTCTAGTTTGTCTTCATCCACAACTTTGGATTTCTTGACAGCAACCGTTTTACCATCTACAAGCATTCCCTTGTACACAGTGCCTTGACCACCTTGTCCAAGTATTCTGTTTTCGCTGAAGTTTTCAGTGGCTTTTTCAAGCTCTCTCGAGGTGAATATTCTAGTCTTCTCTATGTTGCCTTTATTTGTATTTAATTGTTGTTGCAACAATAGTCCCCCGTTACGTTTGAAGAACTTTCTTTTTCTCCGAGTCATCCTTGTCTTCTTAATAAACTTTCTCAAGAACCAAATTCCACCTACAAGGGCTAAGGTGCCAAGAGCTGTACCTACTCCTGAAAAGATCATAAAAGAGAAGTTATGTTGATGTTCTTTACCATGTTTACATTTGCAAGATTATCTTCATGATGATAACTGAATCGGAAGATACATTCATTGACTTACCTATCATTATTTTCCCAGTATTATTGCCCACACAATGATAATTTCCGGGGAAATTTACGCAATTGGAGCAAGGATTGAATGCTACGCACTCATTAACATCTGGATGACGGATATGAAAGATTGTGGAATTGTAAAATAGCTGACATAAAAGGTTTGTAATCCTAAAGAAATGTTTTTACACACACAAGGACAGAGAATTTTAGTAACAAGTAACTAACCTTTACATCCGTTTGATAGGTATGGGTTGCCTGTATAACCTTCGTTGCATCCACAGTTTGCATAGTTAGTCCCAGAAATGGTAATATTGTAGCATACACAACTTATGCTGTTTCGAGTAGATTCAAATACAGCTTTATTGAACTCTCGAGTTGTTGCAGCCCAATGACTCTATGAAGGAAAGATTCTTCCTCCGAGTGACCCATTCTACCCTAACTGTAGCATACCCTTTATTGAAAAACCTTTGTGGCTCAGTTACATTAGACAATGTGTAGACTTCATCTGTTAAGAAAGCGACTTTGCATTCTCGGGTTGTCGAGTTTTATTAGGAAAGGGAATCTTATAGATTAAGATTACCTTTACGTTGATCATTATCCTTTGTTAAGTTATGTTAATATTCCTAATTATTCTAGGTTTAGGCATTACGTCTGATATATATATTCATGTATCTTGTCAAAGATCAACACAAGTTTACAATTCATTATTCAATACCTTAGTTTACATGGTATCAGAGCAATAAAACTCTGTGACCTAAATTTTTTCGTTGTTCTTAAGCAAGAACAATCATACAAGTCATGGCTGACGGAGACGAGTCTTCCGTTACCAAGAGTACCTCTGCTCCGATTGAGCAGAATGTCGTCAACACGCCAGCTCCCTACTCCTTATTCGCATCCGACAATCCAGGAGCATTAATAACGTCTGTTTTGTTCTCGGGTGACAACTATAATGAATGGTCAACAGAGCTGACTAATGCATTGAGAGCTAAGCGAAAGCTCGGTTTTATTAACGGTACAATACCCAAGCCGTCGATAGACGATCCAAACTTTGAACTCTGGTCTTCGGTTAATTCTATGATTGTTGGGTGGATTCGTTCGTCCATTGAAGCACGCGTTCGATCCACAGTTACCTTTATCTCTGACTCTCACAAGTTATGGGAAAATTTGCGCAAACGGTTCTCGGTGGGAAACAAAGTGCGTATTCATCATCTGAAAGAACAGCTAGCTTCATGTAAACAAGATGGTCTATCGGTAATGGACTATTTTGGTCGATTAGCCAAGCTGTGGGAAGAGTTAGATACTTTTAAACCTCTTCCGGCTTGTAGTTGCAGTGCAGCTGCCCAATACGAACAAGAACGTGAAGAAGAAAAGGTTCATCAGTTTCTGATGGGTTTAGATGAATCTCGATTTGGAATTGTGTGTCAAGGAATAATCGCATCTGACTCTCCTATCGATCTTGGTGAAGCATATGCAAAGATAATACGAGAAGAACAACGTCTTACCTCCGCTAAAGAACGAGAGGCACATACCAATGCTGTCGGTTTCGTGGCCAAGAAGGAACAATCTGAGCTTAATAATTCAGGTCAATCTCGTCGTATACCTACTTGTACGCACTGTGGACGAAGAGGACACGAGAAGGTAAATTGTTGGCAGCTAGTTGGTTTTCCGGATTGGTGGGAGGAAACACCACCTCGAGGTGACAACAGAGGAGGACGAGGAGGGCGTGGTCGTAGTGGATCGAGCTCTGATCGAAACAGAAACACTGGCGTTAGAGCTCACAACGCCCATGCTACATCATCAAACTCGTCTACTTTCCCTGCTTTTACTGAGGAACAATGGAAAGCTCTAGCTCAAATACTTAATGAGAAAGCTAAGTCCTCGGATAAGCTGACCGGTAAGCATTATGGTGATCTTATTTTGGATACGGGGGCTTCTCATCATATGACGGGAGAACTCTCGTTTCTACGAGATATTAAGAGCATTCCACCGTGCCCAGTGGGTTTTGCGGATGGAAACAAGACCTATGCAACTCATACCGGAGTCTTTCAATTGTCAAATAAAATCATTCTATCGAATGTGTTATTTATTCCCAACTTAAATTGCTCTCTCATCTCGGTTTCCAAGCTCTTGCGACAAACAAACTGCTTTGCTATTCTAACGGATACACTTTGTGTTTTACAGGATCGTTTCACGAGGACGCTGATTGGAGCAGGTGAAGAGAGAGATGGGGTTTACTTCTTCAAGGATGTAATGGCTGCACGTGTTCAAGTGGTTGATAAGTCGCTCAAGTCTGCTGATCAGTCTCTGTGGCACAAACGACTAGGACATCCTTCGTTTTCGGTTTTGTCGTTTTTACCTATGTCATTAGATAAGTCTGCTACTCATAGTCCTTGTGACATTTGTTTTGAGGCTAAGCAGACTAGAGAAGTCTTTTATGAGAGTTTGAATAAAACAAAAGAGTGTTTTCAGCTAATTCATTGTGATGTTTGGGGTCCATATCGAACTCGTTCATCATCTGGAGCAGTGTACTTTCTCACTATCGTCGATGATTATTCCAGATCAGTATGGACGTACCTTCTTCTAGAAAAATCTGAAGTTCGGACTGTACTTCAAAATTTCTGCAGAATGACCTCAAAACAGTTCTCGAAAGATGTCAAAACCGTTCGCAGTGATAATGGTACTGAGTTCATGTGTCTCGCTAGTTTCTTTCGTGAGAATGGGATTCTTCATCAAACGTCGTGTGTTGCTACCCCACAGCAGAATGGTCGAGTAGAAAGAAAACATCGGCATATACTTAACGTCGCTAGATCATTGTTATTCCAAAGTAACGTGCCTATCAAGTTCTGGGGAGAAGCTATTATGACTGCAACACATCTGATCAATCGGACTCCATCTGGAGTGCTTCATAACCGATCACCTTATGAGCTTCTATTTAACGAGAAACCTGATTACTCTCATCTCCGGGTCTTTGGAAGCTTGTGTTTTGTCCATCATCGTGCTCGTGACAAAGACAAGTTCGGGAAACGAAGTAGACGCTGTATATTCGTTGGCTACCCACTTGGTCAAAAGGGATGGAAGGTATTTGATCTAGTGTCCGAAGAGTTCATTATCTCTAGAGATGTCGTGTTTCTTGAAAACGAGTTTCCGTTTGCTTCTCCAACTCTTACAACATCCGTACACCAACCTGCAGTCTCTATTGTTGATGACGATTGGGAACTTACCAATGTATCCACGTCCGATGACAGGGGGAGTTCATCTGCCTCCAAGAACTCTACTATGGCTCCTAGCCATTCAGTTGAGAACACTTCTCTCGACGTAGTATCTACTCAGGAAGAAGTTCCTCATGACTTTTCTGTCGATATTACTCCACCAACTGCATCTCCGGTTCTGAATCCTACACAGTTATCATCTGACATTGTTCCTAGTTCTGAGGAAACAATGGGTCGAGGACAGCGATCTCGTCTTCCTTCAGTGAAACTCAGAGATTATGTTACATACAATGCAGCTCAGCTTAAAGACCCATCTCTCGCTCTCGCCTGCTCTGCATCGTCGTCGTCTGAAACAATCCAAAGTAAGTCACTTTATCCGTTAACTGATTATATCACTGACGACAAGTTTTCAGCTCCACATAAGGCTTTTCTTGCGGCTGTTACGGCTGCAGTTGAGCCAAAGTATTACTCTCAAGCCGCTAAAGATAAGATTTGGCGTGGTGCTATGAAAAACGAAGTACTAGCACATGAAGAAAGCGGTACTTGGGATATCACTTCGCTTCCGCCAGGTAAAACAGCCATTGGATCTCGCTGGGTTTACAAGTATAAGTTTAATGCTGATGGCACTATTGAGCGACCTAAGGCACGTCTCGTTGCTATGGGAAATAATCAAGTTGAGGGCGATGACTTTGATGAAACTTTCGCCCCTGTCGTTAAAATGGCTACTGTTCGTGGTCTTCTTGGTCTGGTTGCTGCCAAAGGTTGGGAAATTCATCAAATGGACGTACACAACGCTTTTCTTCACGGTGATCTCAACGAAGAAGTGTACATGCGTCTTCCACCAGGTTTCACACATTCTGATCCTACCAAAGTCTGTCGTCTTCGTAAGTCGTTATATGGGCTTCGGCAAGCTCCGCGGTGTTGGAATGAGAAACTCACGAAGTCTTTAACTGAATATGGCTTTCAGCAATCATATTCAGACTACTCTCTGTTTACATACACCAAAGACTCTAAGGAAATTCGAGTGCTAATATATGTTGATGATCTTGTGCTAGCAAGCAACGATCTCGGTCTTCTTACCAAGTTCAAGTCTTACTTGGGAGTGTGTTTTAAAATGAAGGACCTCGGCAAACTAAAGTATTTTCTCGGCATTGAAGTGGCTCGATCAGAAGAAGGTATCTTTATCTCCCAAAGAAAGTACGCGTTAGATATCATCTCGGATACAGGGCTTCTCGGTTGCAAGCCCGTAACGATCCCACTCGAACAATATCATAATCTGGCATCCGATAACAGTCCTGTCCTGTCGGATCCAAAGAAATATCGTCGCCTCGTTGGTCGGTTAGTATACTTGTCTGTTACTCGACCAGAGTTATGTTACACTATTCACCTTCTTTCACAGTTTATGAATCAACCACGCGAAGCTCACTGGTCTGCTGCTCTACGTGTTGTGCGGTTTCTTAAAGGTTGTCCAGGCCAGGGAATTCTTTTCCCCTCTAACAGTGATCTTGAAGTCTCTGTTTATGTTGACGCAGATTGGAGCACCTGTCCGGACAGTCGTCGATCACTTAGTGCGTTTGTTGTCTTACTTGGGGGATCACCAATTGCATGGAAAACCAAGAAACAGGATACGGTTTCCATGTCCTCTGCTGAAGCTGAATACAGAGCTATGGCATTAGCTACTAAAGAAATCAAATGGATCATCCCACTCTTAGAAGATCTCGGCGTCAAAGTCAAAACACCGGTTGCATTTCACTGCGATAATAAAGCAGCGATACATATAGCTGCAAACCCTGTCTTTCACGAGCGCACTAAACATATCGAACGTGATTGTCATTGTGTTCGTGATGCGGTTAAAGCTGGTCTTATTGCAACCATTCATGTCAGCACGAAGGATCAAATAGCGGACATTTTAACTAAGGCATTGGGTCGTCTACAGTTTGAAGCTTTGTCATCCAAGTTGGGTGTTCAAGACCTTCACTCTCCAACTTGAGGGGGAGTATTAGGAAAGGGAATCTTATAGATTAAGATTACCTTTACGTTGATCATTATCCTTTGTTAAGTTATGTTAATATTCCTAATTATTCTAGGTTTAGGCATTACGTCTGATATATATATTCATGTATCTTGTCAAAGATCAACACAAGTTTACAATTCATTATTCAATACCTTAGTTTACAAGTTTCCATGATCAGAGCTCTCTATTCTGACGCCGATCATCTGTTGAGGATCATTCGGTAGACTAGATAGGCAGCATCCATTACCATTGCAGCTTCTTTCTTCTTCCCCTTCTGTAATTGTACAGCCCAGTGTGTTGGTGGTATAAGGCAGTTTGTCGTCTGAACACCCGGTTTTGTCTAAGAAAGGGATGCTTTCGCTAGATGGCATCTCTTTACTTGAAGGTGCAGTGCAATTCAACTCGCACCCCATCATGATGGGCTCTATGTTAGTCAACAAAGCCTTGCTGTTGCAACCAACCCCTACGATGCTGTTTCCTGTCCCCACGAAAAAGGGGCTATCCTTCAAATTCAAAACCATTTCAGATTTTTCTCCATCTCCTGAACATCCAACGGATGTTATCGGGATTTTGAGACGTATTGACCCGAATGTCGTGGGACTATAAAACCTTTCTTCGTCCCCTGGCACAGAGATATTCACAACTTCCATGTCCAGCTTGAAGAGGAACGGGAAAGTAGCGTTTCTGCACTCGATTTGGTACCAGTCGTCGAGATAGCAACCTTTTTCTATTCCAAAGGGGAACTGGATCTTTATATTTCCACAACTGGTTTGACACGAGCTCGAAAGACTGACAACTTTTGAATCAAGTAAGAGCAGTAAAAGAGACAGAAGAACCAACGAGGAGTAATTATTATAACACCTCATAATGTTGCTAGGCAAGCAAACCGACTACAAGCCACAGAACAATTCCGGTTAGCTGCTGCTATACAAGTTACACCACAACAACAAATGAACTTTTGACTATATAATAAGAACTCAAGTTTGGAGCTAGTTTTCGCCCGAGAATAAATCAACCAGTGGCGTATTTGTGATAGCTCAAGTCAATAGTCAACGCCGTTGTTCTTATTAAAAAAAAATACGCAAGCAGCCTTATAATTTTTAAATTTCATTTCCCCTTCCAATACATTACTTCGTTAATCCCACTACTTAATAAAAGTCTTATAACCAATTAGTTTAAGCACGAGAGTGCTTCTTTTATTTGTTCTAAACTGGGTGTTTTCATGTACTTGCAGTAATAGTTTTTTTAAAAAACATTTAAACTATATTTAAAAATAAAGTTTTATTAATATTGTAGATTTTATTATTTTCTTACCAATATTTTAATATAAATTTGATTTAATTAAACATAAAATTAAGTTAAAATAATTTTGTTTATTTTAAATTATATTTGAGAATATATATGTATATATTTAAAATAATCTTAGATAATATATTTCATTTGGTTAAATATATTAAATCAACTTGTATAAATTAATAAAAAAATTTATATAAAAATTGTATAATGATCAAAAATTAAAAACAGTATTTATAAAATTTATAGATATATAAAAGAAAAAAAAATTACAATTAAAGTTTATAGTTTTAAAAAAAAAAGTTATAGACAATTTTGAAAATTTAGTAATAAAAGTTTCATAATTAGAAAAATAAAATTAAATACTATTTTAAAATTTGTAATGTCATATTTAAATATATTTATTTTAGTGATGATGTATGAATTATTATTGTTGACAAAAATATGAACTATTATCATATTCTAAAAAGTTTACAAAAATATAAATCAACATTAAATGTAATGTATAAGTTATTACTGTATTTTAAAAAGTTTGTCACAAATATAAATCAACAATTAATGTAATTGTCTATATCATATTTTTTTATGAAATGATTGTAGAAATTACATGTGACAAATCATGTGACAAATTAGATGAATTGAACTTTTCTTTTGTTGTATGAAAAATAAGTCTAACAACAGTACAACACTATAATACTTGATACAAAAAATCCGTTGATGTCTACTTATCATTGACTTCTACACTAGTTAACTACTTTGTTGATTTTTCATTAAATAATGAGACAATTTTGGACCACAAAACGAGAAAGCTTCTTGCTCCAAAATAAAAAAATCACATCTTCGACTTATAATCAAAAAGATCAAGTTAATTCAAAGGCGTTGAGGCCACAAAATAAGTGAATTAGAATCTGTATACACCTTTCGTATATTCTCATAAGCCAAATTCTGAATACAGAAGCTACACTCCCAGTCTCCTATTTACATCAACACATATATCAACAACAATCCCACACCAAATTGTTTGATTCAACATAACATCTAAAATACAAAGAGTTAAAAAGTACTCTTTCAAAACTTCAAGGTAGAAATATGCAAATATATATATAAAACTAGAGAAGCCTCTTCCTGAAGTTTCTGGTGGTTGATTGATAAGTACGAGCGAGAAGACCCACACCTATCCCAAGACCAACACAGACGCCAAGTCCAATCCCAACACCAACCCTTACACCTGCATTGAACCATGACATCTCTCCATCCAAGCACTGGTCACTTTTCCAATACATATCTCCTTCGTGTCCCTCTCTGTAATTTGCGTATTTTGTTTTCTACATAACAGAAAAAAAATGGTAAAGGGCACCGACCATATATACTTTGAAGGCTTCGCTTTGCTAGGTACTTCTCATACTGGGATCTATGCAATAACTCACAATGCATGTTTACTATAAGACTCTAGTTCCTACCAGTAATATAGTGAATGTTTAAGTGGAAACAGATCTTTAGCCTACAATGATTCAAAGTATTTTACAGACCAAAGGATAAGAGCTTAAAGATAACATAACCAAATGGGAGGTTTTCTTATTCATCTTTTTCAATAGTAAACACTGTGTAGCCACATGTGACATGTCCACATTCATCAGCAGGAGACTGGTACACTTCAAATTCTTTAAACGACTTTATCTTTGTAAGGATACCAACAAACATGTTTTCAATAGGGAAAGGAGGTCCAAAAACATGTTATAAATTATATTTTTTTATTAGAGATGGTAGTAATCAACTGGGTGAACGCAACAAATATATATTTTTAATAAAAGTGTGAGGCAATGAGGAGAAAAAGCATTGTATCCTGAAGCATATGCTATATCTCGAAAGTTACCTGAAAATGGAGCTCAGAGGAAGTGTTTTTCTGAGGCTCTGCTGTTTCATACTCCGGTATTGAATCCAATGCCATTCTTCTATTGTGTTTCTTTCTCGGACCAAGCTGTAGAGTCTTGGTTAAGATGATGGGTGTTCCTGAGAAGCAACCAGTGACATAGACTTCTATGGTTGGCAATGGGGGCAATAACTCTTGACCGTTTTTGCTCTTCTCCTTTAAAAAACTAGACCCTGCAGTGATCTCAGCTTGACAAGTCATGTTCCACTGACTCTTAGATTCCCCCGTGAATCCATTACCATCAGACATCTCAAGGGTTCCAGACAAAACTAGCTCGTTTTTGTCATAAACCTCAAACTTCACGCTACCATTTAGCCTTATATTGTCTGTGCTAACATAAGTAGCTTCTTCAGATTTTTTATCAACTCGGTCCCTCCTAAGCTGTGAAGAACACCCTTCTGAGTACATGCTCATCCTAACACCATTTATCTCCAAAAGGGTATCTGGATCCAAAGGAATGTGATTGATGGTGAGGACTTCAGGGGTTGAATCTTCCACCGTGAAATTGCTTATCCTGACGTAGAACACTCTCAAATCCAACCAGGGCAAGGAGATTCTAGAACTGTTCTGGTTATAGTTACGATATCTAGATATTTGAAAGGCTTCACCATTGTTGCGTGTGTCACACGGTTCCTCCATAACCGAGAGGAAGATGATCAAGGACTGTTTAAAACCTAGAGTTTAACTCTTAACTCCGAAACCTAATCGGAAAAAGACTTAACAGGAGAGACCTAGTTTTGAGGAACAGAAAGCCTTGTCGTAAGGACATAAACAAGGAATATACTTCAAAACGGAAACAGGGAATCTTTATGTCCTAGAATGGAATATTCCCATCATGAAACACATAGACCGAAGCAATAATAACACCAAACAATAGACCTGCTATAAGTTTAATCGCAAACGCTAATCAAAGACTCTCACTAATTAGAAGACTCTCAAACTTTCGAGATTGACACAGATAAGAAATAAAGTGTCAAGAAGCTCTGAAACTTTCTTTAAGAACAAAGCAAAACTACCTTTAACAACACTCGAAGCTTCTCAAACTATGAAGATCCCAAGAGAATGAAAAGAATAATAATAATATAAGAGAAAAAAAGAAACTCACCAAAGAAGAAAGTCCAACCACATATATTAAAAGAGGATTTTGAAGGGAAATATTGTTTATGGCCAAGATTATACTTTGTAAAACCCACCACCAAGATCACAGCTTTATCTTTCGAACTAATGAGAACAAAGCGCGTGTCCGAGGATTGCGAAGGACCAAGTTGAGCAGATATAGTTTAGGTACGTCATTGTTCGAGGAAAACATATTGGTTATCTATTTAATTAACCAACTTTATTTTAAAACGTCGGTAAAGTCGTGGATAAAGTCTATGGTGATGAAAGGGCGAAACAAAAATATCAGAAACAGTGATGAGAAGAATTAATTAGTGAGGTGGAAGATGATGTGTTCTTTTCTGACCTAACGATCTTATCGTTAAAAACTGTTCTTTGTTAAAGTTTAGAACCGATTCTTAAATTTCGTTAACAACCCCACTAAGAACTCTTCTTTTAATCATGGTCTTATCAAAATTAAAGAAAGGAAAAATAAAAGTTTTCTTTTGTTGTTTTGAAAGCAAGTTCATGAGTGAAAAAAGCGGTCATATTCTGCTTTGACGTGTTCTTGATCCTCCTCAACCACCACTCCTGCTGCTTCTTATGTGGATGAGACATAACAGATCAGGCATTAAACAGCCCAATGGGCTTTTAAAGTAAATGAGCTCAATTGGCTTTTAAGGTAAATGAGCCCAACAGGCTCTTGAATACTGTTTATGGGACAAGTAACACTGTAATGTCCACAGTATCACTATTGTTACAGTTTCAAGCAAATTAGAAAGTTAGATACGCTCGATTTTAAAAGTTTTGAAAAAAGTTTATGGAGATCTCAGCTTCCAATCAGATTTGGATAGCAAATCCCACAAGATTTTCACCTTTTTTAGATGGTCACAAAGTCAACATTTTGATATCTCTTTCCTTCAATTACAATAGTCTTGTAAACTCTTTATTTTGGTATGTAACTTTTTCATACTCCTTTTAGCTTTTTTTTTTGGATTTTACTATTAGTAGTACTAGTACCCTTCTCTGTTCCATTATAATATCAAAAATTAATCAGTAGAAGATGTACAAATAGAGAAAGTGATATCTTAACAAATTTTATTAAAAATTAGAACTTAACCAAAAAAGTTAGTTTTGTTCACGTATGAAAAGGAATATGCGGTTAATTTGGTACACAATCAAATATTTTCTAACAAAGAAAAACTAAAACATATATTTACAGATACAGAATCTAGTCTCAAGATGCTAATAATATCTTTTTAATAATTCCAATGTAACAAAAAATTAAATAAAAATACGGATTTCTTAAAAAAGAGAAAAGGAACAAAAAAACACAGCTCACATGCCTCACGTCTCTTGGTTCTATTCTGTCCTCTCTGTTTTGCTTGCTGCTGTGTGCTTCGTCAATATTCCTTTTATTTTAATTTTAAAAAAACGTGTACTCTCCACTACCACCTTTGTTTCTTTCCTCTCCATTGCTTCAGACATCTCTGTCTTGTTCAAATCCAAGCTCTGTGATTATTTTTTTGGTGGGTCATCGTCAAAGTTGCCTCCTTTACGTTCCAAAATAAACAAAAAATGACGCCTGAAATTTAATACTAATAATCAAACACAGCATTCTTTATTTTTCCAGTTACCCTTCCGTACAAAAAAACAAAACAAAACTCTCTTAGTTCTGTCAGTTCAATAAAAATCTCATTACTATACCATGGACGGTGCCGGAGATTCACGACACGGCGGTGACGGTTCTGTCGGAGTACAGATCCGACAAACCCGGATCCTACCGGACTTTCTCCAAAGCGTGAATCTCAAGTACGTGAAGCTAGGCTACCATTACGTGATCTCGAATCTCTTGGCTCTCTGTCTGCTCCCTCTCGCCGTCGTCATCTCCGTCGAAGCATCTCAGACCAACCCGGAAGATCTCCGTCAGCTCTGGATCCATCTCCAATACAATCTTGTTAGTATCATCATCTGCTCCGCCGTCCTCGTCTTCGGTTTAACCGTCTACGTCATGACCCGGCCCAGGCCCGTTTACTTGGTGGACTTCTCCTGTTACCTCCCGCCTAACCACCTCAAAGCTCCCGTCTCTCGTTTCATGAATCACTCTAGACTCACCGGAGATTTCGACGAGTCTTCCCTCGAGTTTCAGCGCAAGATCCTCGAACGGTCTGGTTTGGGAGAAGACACTTACCTCCCTGAAGCTATGCATCATGTTCCACCGACGATCTCAATGGCTGCTGCTAGAGAAGAAGCTGAGCAAGTCATGTTCGGTGCGTTAGATAAGCTTTTCGCGAACACGAACGTGAAGGCTAAGGATATTGGGATCTTAGTTGTGAACTGTAGTCTCTTTAACCCAACTCCTTCGTTGTCTGCAATGATTGTGAACAAGTATAAGCTTAGAGGTAACATTAGAAGCTACAACCTTGGCGGGATGGGTTGCAGCGCTGGAGTTATCGCGGTGGATCTTGCTAAAGATATGTTGTTAGTACATAGGAACACTTATGCTGTTGTTGTCTCGACGGAGAATATTACTCAGAACTGGTACTTTGGTAACAAGAAAGCTATGTTGATTCCGAACTGCTTGTTTCGTGTTGGTGGCTCTGCGGTTTTGTTGTCGAACAAGTCTAGAGACAAGAGAAGGTCTAAGTACAGGCTTTCACATGTGGTCAGGACTCACCGTGGAGCAGACGACAAAGCTTTCCGTTGCGTTTATCAAGAACAGGACGATACGGGAAGAACCGGTGTCTCCTTGTCTAAAGAGTTGATGGCTATTGCAGGGGAGACTCTCAAGACCAATATCACCACATTGGGTCCTCTTGTTTTACCGATAAGTGAGCAGATTCTCTTTTTCATGACTCTTGTTGTGAAGAAGCTTTTTAACGGTAAGGTGAAACCGTATATTCCGGATTTCAAACTTGCTTTTGAGCATTTCTGTATCCATGCTGGTGGAAGAGCTGTGATCGATGAGTTGGAGAAGAATCTGCAGCTTTCACCTGTTCATGTTGAGGCTTCGAGGATGACTCTTCATAGATTTGGGAACACGTCTTCGAGCTCCATTTGGTATGAGTTGGCTTACATAGAGGCTAAAGGAAGGATGAGAAGAGGTAACCGCGTTTGGCAGATTGCGTTTGGGAGTGGGTTTAAGTGTAACAGTGCGGTTTGGGAAGCTTTAAGGAATGTGAAACCTTCTAAGGACAGTCCTTGGGAAGATTGTATTGACAAGTATCCTGTAACTTTAAGTTATTAGGCTTTGTTTGAGGAAAACTTGGAGAGACTCAGTATCCATGGTTGTGTTCTGTCTTTGATCTTTGACAAATGTCAATGTTCTTGTTGTTTTCTTATTATGTTTGGAAGATTTTTCTGATATTTTTGAGTTACATTTCTTGAGCTTCATGCTCATGAGTTCAGATCTTAGTTGTGTAATGACAACTTTACAACAACAAAAAATAAATGAAAAAAATAAAAGTATGGATATTTTAACTAAAGTTATGGATCAAAACAATTCTATTTTATTATTGAATTTGCAAAATAATTGGTGGAAAACATGGTTGAACAAAGCAGGAAATAAAAGACAAAGAGAAGGACAAAAGAATGATCTGTAAAGGCCAAAAACAAAAGTGAAAAATGTATGTTGTCTGTCTTCTTCTCCTTGTATAGAATCATCTGAACAATGCTTGAATCTCTTCAAGAGTTTTGCCTTTAGTCTCAGGAACCCAAAGACTCACAAAGACCACAGTGAATCCACATACTAAAGCATAGAGAGTAAAAGTTCCTCCACTGCTCCAAGCTAAGAGCATATTTGCAGTCATTGTGACTAACCACGAGACGAACCAGTTGGCTAAAGTTGCTATACTTCCAGCTAAACCTTTTATATTCACTGGAAGAATCTGTTTCCCCCAAACTTAATACTTAGTAAGAGATTAGATTTTAACATCAAGTAAAATTTTCAATATTCAGATACCTCAGACATAATCAGCCATGGGATTGGTCCCATTCCTAGAGAGCAAGCAATAACCATAGCCTGTAAAGAAGACAAAAACTCAGCAAGGTTAAGCACAAATGCTATTTTTTGGAATAACAATGTGTGAATGTATATACAAGAAACTTACCACAACTCCAACTACAGAGACCATGCTTAGAATGCTGTACATATTGGAATCAGGTGAGACAAATTCCTAAAAAGAGATTACAAACTCATAAGAACCAAATTGAAATCTCTACATTCCAAGAGTATTATACATCAAAACTTTTAAAAGTACCTTTAGGTAAAACGCGACTGCTACAATCACTAGGCTAATCGTCATCCCTATAGAAGAGATCTGCATTTAAGAGAAACAACTTATACTCTGTTTGCATACATAGTTAACTCTTATGAGTCTCAAAATAAATCCTCACCATTAGCAGAAGTCTGCGACCTGATTTATCCACCAACCATGTCGCTACTGCAGTGGCCACTACCTGGTTTAGAAGGAACAGAACGGTTAAAGACCAAACCAAATGTCTCCTAGACTGAAGTTATATATTGATTGAAAGTTGTATTACCTGAACAGCACCAACTCCAAATGTTGCCACATTACTCGATGAGACCCCTAAGTGAATCAAATGAAACAAAGAAGCATGTTTATTTTCTCTAAGCAACATTCCAAAGAAGTCAAGACAAAGATTTGAGACACTACCTGCAGATGCAAAAATTGTACTGGAATAGAACAAGACACCATTGATTCCTCCAAGTTGTTGAAGTACAAGCAGTCCTATACCAACCTGTAACACATATATTAGACGAAACATGTGAGTTTATGTCACAGTTTAGCTTCCAGAGGTAAGAGTAACTGTACCATCAATGGAAAATAGTATCTCCTACGCTTGAGGTCCACAAACCGAATTGCAGAACGTTTGCCAGATGAGGCCACAGATCTCTGTATATTAGCAATCATTAGAACTCGTTGCATACTGAAACGAGTATCATGTTTACAGAACTTTTCACTCTATTAAATACCTTGATTTCATTAACTTCAATGCTAATGTCAGTATCAAATCCACGAAGAACTTGCAACGAAGTTTCAAAATCATCTGTCAAACCCATCTTTGCCTACATACATGACACAAACACAACAAAAAAGGAGAGAATGATTAATAAAGAAACAGTGCAATCAATACGGTTCTAAAAGACTTACCAGCCACCGAGGAGATTCAGGAATGAAGAAAAGGCCCGGTATCAATAATGTACATGGCAATACTCCTAATGACAAAACAAGACGATCAAGAAAGTGATTATTTCTCTTAAGCCAAGTTCAGAATGTTATGAGTATTTTACCTAAAACTGCAAGAATTCTCCATGGAACAAAGAGACCGAGTAGGTATGCCAACATTATCCCAACTGTTACAGAAAGCTACAACACACAAAACATCCAATGGTTAGTGTTCATGTACAAAAAATAATCAGCTAATATAAACATATACCAAACCTGGTTTACTGAACCTAAGGCTCCTCTCATGTTCTGTGGAGCGATCTCGGCTATATATACAGGCACCTACAATCCCATCCAAAGTTGTGTATGTTTATTCAGTTTTTCCAAATATTGCTGAAAGCAAAGAGCTACTTGAGTCTAGTTTTCACCGTATAAGAGATGATCCCAACGCCGAAACCTTCTAACAATCTTCCCATGTAAAGAAAAGAAGTATCCTAAAGAAAACCAAGAAGGATGAGGGTATGTCAACAGTATCAGAAACCTCTGAACACCACCAAACACTACTTACTTTTGCGAATGATATTGTAAGCCAGCCAATAATATTGGGAATTGCAGCAATCATCAGAGACTGTTACAACAAGTAAGAAAATATTACATGAAAAATGAGAATAATTTTTAGAATCTTAAGATACAAAACTCTCTTACCCCTTTTCTCCCCATGTACTCTGCAATCTGACCACTTGCAATTGCCCCAACCATAGCACCCACATTGGATAAAGACCCAAACACAGAGTACTAAACATCAAAACATGAAACCTAAAAGTCAGAACACTATTGAGAAAACGTCTAAAAAGAAAAAAAAATGTTAGATTAATAGTTTGGACCTTTTTACCTCTGATACAGTTAAGCCAAGATCCTTAGTAATAGCAGCTTGAGTTGGAGAAGAATAACCACACTAAACACAAAAGATAAAACACCAAATCAGAACTTTTTTAAACAGTTTAAAGTCGCTTGGCTTAAGCAGAACATCCACAATAGAAGTTCCATTGATTCAAATCAAGAAAGTTAACATATATATATATTTTCTAGATGTTATTACAGTGAAACCGAATTGAATAGGACCAAGAGCAACGATCAAGACACAAGCTAAAACAGAGATGGAGCTGTCTCGAATAAATAGAGACGATTCCAACATGCTAGATTGTCTGGAACCCATCCGGTACCAGCTTCCCGTGTGTAAGAACGGTCTCCGAAGATCATTCCTTCCCTCTTCCGTATCATCTCTGTTACTCATCTCTTCTGAATCTATACAAAATCGTAATCTACAGAGAAACAAAAAAGCTTTGTTTCTTGTGAAAAACAAATGCAGAAAGAATTGAGCGTTTCTTTCTGGCTTCGTATGATCTTATAGACAAAGGATGAGATTCGAAGGATGTGTTCTCTTTTGATGTTATGTTAAATGTCCATCATGGTTTGAGCCAATGCCTGGAGAGACGTAGACAGTTTCAGAGTTTTCCACCTAACAGACACGTCTCCTTAATTCTTAAAATAATACTAGATCTGGACCCGCGCGCCAGCGCGGTTATTACGTTTGCGTTTCTTTTATTAAATGATGTAATTAAAATGTTTTGTAGTTTTAAAAATAATTTGTTTGTGTGTTAAAACATATATTTTCTGAACCCGTATCCGAACCCGACTCAAAAAAATCCGAATCAAAATCCGAACCAAAGTAGCAAAATACCCAAATATGTATTAAATTATGAGAGAATCCGAACAT
Source organism: Sinapis alba (assembly GCA_012274485.2). Classification (NCBI taxonomy): domain Eukaryota; kingdom Viridiplantae; phylum Streptophyta; class Magnoliopsida; order Brassicales; family Brassicaceae; genus Sinapis; species Sinapis alba. Next base: position 595,634 of record MU105589.1, read on the forward strand.
GTAATACCCAAACCCAAATGAATATCCAAAAATAACCAAACTTATGTATATTTAACTTTATATTTCTAGTTTAGTTCTTTAATTTTATTTAATTTTTTTATATTGATATTACTCATACTTTAATATCATATAATAAATCTATATATATATATATATATATATATATATATATATATAATTACAAGCATTAAACACATAATAAACAAATTGGAAAAGACAAACATTAAAATAGGAAGGTAAGTAAAACATAATAAATAAACTGAAAAAGACAAGCATTTAAATAAGTAATTTATTTAATTATATCAGTGGCATGAAAGTGTAAATAAGTGTGAAAACTTATGGGTATTTTTTATTGGGTACTTCCCTTTTAATAAGATAGATGTATTAGAGTTCAAGAATAGAAATCATAAGTGCGAGACTGTGTTTTTTTGTCGACCAAAAAGAATCTGAAATTAAATTAATATATTTCAATTTAGTGGATCGTCAAAAAATGTTAATATATCCAAATGAATCCACTAGACGTTTTTTTAATAATTAATCGAATTGAATTATTGGTTTTTGCATGGGTTGTATTGAACCATAGATGCATCTTCACGTATACGACCACTGGTTTATATTCCCTCCGTTTCCAAAGAAGAATTTTTCTACATTTATTTTTTTTGTTTTAAAATGATAAATTTTCTAGAATTTTAAGGTATTTTTAATACTTAATATTGATAAGTTGTATATTTTTAAAATCATTTACTGAAAATATTTGAATTGGTTAAATATTCAATAGTAAAATAAATAATAAATTTAATTGTAAGTATTCATTATATTTTTAATATGCATGAATATAAAAAAATTCTTTAAAATTATCTATCTTATTTCTACATACTAGTTAGGTGATGTAATGTGCTTTTAGCCATATAAAGTGATTAATTACGCAACAAACCACATATATAAAAATAGTATTTGCACTCATCCTTCATTTTTCTCTCTTTAATACTATCAAAGACTCGTCTCACATATCGAGCACAAGTTGAGTTACCTAACTAATGGTAAGAGACACAGCCTCTAATTGTGTTTAGAAAACTTTTTTTTTCTTTTTCTTGAGGACCTCAAGAAAAATATCTTCGACGTAGACGCCTTACCTCAAGCTTCAAAGATATTTTGTTGCTCGTAGTAATTAATAACCTAGAACAATGCAAGTGACATCATTATTCAGATAAGCTAGAAAATATATTGCTTGGTTGTCAACATTTTCACACACTCTGTCTGTAGACTAATAAAACATTTATTTCGAAAATATCATAACATTGTTTATATTTTTCAAATATTCAAAACATTCGAGAAAACGACATGTTATTTCAGTGTCTCCAAACAAACATTCGTTTTTCGGCTAACTGATTTTAAACCTTACCCGACAAAATTTTATGATATACGGTACAAGCATGAACGTGACTTAAACCCGACTGGATTCCTTGTTACCACCCATGAACACAGCTTTTAAAGTTAGTATTATTATTGGCGCTTTGTAATAATTATAAAAATGCTATAAATTATTTTAAACTGTTTCAAATTTCATAAAATTAAACTGAATTAATCCAACAGCCTACTAAGTGTGTCTTCAAAACCCTGAAAACATATTATACAAACTGATCGAAAACGGAACCGTATCTTCCACTGAGAAGTAAAACAGGATCCGGATGATCTTACAACATGACATTTTATGCCAAAATAAACCCTAAATCTTGCAATGGTACAACATCTTCTTTCGCCTTAATAGAAAAAAAAAAAACCTCTCGAAAACACTAATCTATGGTGAGTGTAATAATAATAACCCAACTTTGTTTTGTTGAATCAGTATATGACTCTCTGACTTTGGTGTTTGATAAAGAAAAGCCGAAACAAATTTGAAAAATGCCCCGGACAAAAAACATAGGGATCATGAAGTAAACCTTTAGTGTTGCCAACTGGTAAGATGATGAACCTATATATATATATATATATGTAATGTTGTCATACTTGCATCCGGCATTGACGGCCATGGAAGTTCTTGCGCCTCGTGAGTTCTTTCCTTCTCTTTCTAGCTTCCGCTGCAGCCAGAGAGCCTTGCTTTTTCCCCGGTAGAGAAATCAAACCATGAGGGTTAGGCGGCACTGCCCTGACTCCATTAGGTGAGTCAGAAACCTCTTCATGCTTGAAACTAAGACCATCTCCTTCTGAGAGGGTTTCAGTTGCAGATTCATTGAGGTCATACAAAGGTCTGGTTTCGGTTGAACCAGTGTCCTCTTCTTTGACGCTAGTTGGTACATGAGACTGCAAGCTTTTTGTGACCTCAACGGGTTTTGCAGAAGAATCATCATCTATATGGTGCTCGTTTGAAGAAACAACTCTTTGTGGATCTTGAAACACGAAGGGAACACCATTGCTCTGATCAGGAGCAGGAGCAGGGAGAAACCAAGGGCATGGCACCACGTAAAAATGAGTTTTCTGCCCAGTAGTATCATCTGCATGATTTCCATTCTCCTGCGAGGTCAGAGTTTTAGCAGAAGCTCCTCCAGAGGTGGCAAATGGTGCTGTGAAACCGTTTTGGGTTTCTAGTGGTGATTGAGTAACATGAGGCCAGCAGAAAAGCTGATATTGACTCTGGTTGTAGAAGTAATAGGGAGTAGATGATGTAGACATCTCAACTTGTGTTGGCTTGGGGGACTCTACAGGTTCCTTTGTCTCCGGTTTTACCGACTTCAATACCTGTAAACCAGATGGAACATGAGATATATGGCAGTGGAAGCAATAGTGCTTCTGATAAGACAGTGTGACCTGTTCTTTCAAATGCTTGTTGATCGTCTCCAAAGACTGAAACTCTTTCATGGCCCAATCTTTTTCCTGCCAGGAGAAATGTCATTAGCTAATAACAACGGTCTAACAGGTTCACTATTGAATGGTTTGCATACCCTTCTCAGATTCTCATTCTCATATGCTAGATCAGCTGCCTTTCTACTCAACTCCTCGCACATTGCCTGTATATATATACGGAAGTAAACACTTAACACTAGTTTCTTATTGCAGCTTACAGGTCTAAGCCAATCTCAGTCTACAAGGTACGTGAACTATACCTGTCTTCGGCGAATTGTCTGCCTAGCGGATTCTCTGTTAGCTAGTATTCTTCGGATTCTACGTTCTTCTCTCTCAGCCTAAAGAGTAGTATTAGCATCATAACTCATAAGTTTCCAATAAAAGAGTCACAAAAAAAAAGGGAGAAAACTATTACAATACCTCACTTAGATTCTGCCTTGCCCGACCACAACCACTTGATCTACACCTGAGTGTCGGAGCAAGATTTGGTTTAGGTGTGTCACCATTCGTTTCAGTCTTAACCGGAACTATAGTCAGTTCTGTAGCAATCGGTTGAACTTCTCCGTCTTCTTCTTCTTCTTCTTCTCCTTTCACTACTCGTTCCTGTTCCCAAAAGAAAAACATCTTTCTTAACTTCTTGTTTGCTTTGGTCGGAACATGAACAACCTAACACCTGTCTTAACTATTTCAAGTAACCTAAACAGTGTAATAACAAACCCGTCACACTATATTTTCTACCTACTCGTAATCGATTATATGAATGGGGAAAGCGAAGAGACGAGACCTCAGCTAGATCCGGAGTAGGTAACGTTTCCGAGTCATCCCGTTTCAACTCCGAGTCACACGGAGGAGACTCAGTCTTGGCTCGCTTCCTCACTCGTTTCCCTTTGCTTCCCCAACTCGCCGCGGATTCGAATACCTGCTCTCTCATCATCGCAAGCTGCGCCAAATCCGCCAATGCCTCCGCCGCCTCTAGCTCCGTCATGTTCGCCGCATCTTCACCAGACGAAGACGAACAACATCTCGCAATAAGCTCCACCTCCATTGAGAGAGAGAGAGATAAAGAGAGAGAGAGAAGCTATGTAACTCCTCGAAGACTAGTAGTAGTGTAGAGCGAGAAAGGTAGAGAAAGAGGAGCCCACCTATGATGAGAACTCGACACGTGTCATGCCAACTCATCGTCTACAATTGGTGCTTAACAATAGCTCATGTATCTCTGCCCGCCACGTCTCGGTTTGCACCAAGTCAGCAACACCGGCACGTGCCGGGTGAGGCGTGCGTGTGAAGCCGAGATTTGGGACCGTCCTATCTCACAACTCTGGGAAGTGGCGCAGAGTTTAAGGTGAAGGTCGGTTTCAGGAGCTCAGATCTTGCCACTTGTAATGTGCTTATTGGGTCTTTACGTGGTAACCTCTGAGCCATGAGATTAAGTGGTCGATAACTGGTCTGCATCTTACGGTTGAGCTTTTGGTGCGTCCACCAACACACAATCATCATTTTGGTCCTCTAGACTCTAGGCCTTGTTGATGTATGAATGAACATTTATTTGGGCTGTTATTTTTTTGTGGTTGTCAATGGGCCGATTGGCTCATATATGGTAAACACTCGCACCATGGTTTAGTTGAGGAATAACCAAGGTTAGTCTTGGCCGCATTTGGATACCTTTTGGCATTGGGGTTGGGTATTTTTCTCATTCTAATAATTGTAAGTATGAGTGAGGATTAGATATAACACATTGATTTCAGTTCTAATTTTTATCACATCCTATAATTCATAAATTAACAATATATCGTTCGAATTCAGATTATATCGAATTAGTTCGGATATACTCGATGTAAAATCTAAAATTTAAAACTAAAACATAAAACATAAAAATATATACTTATTTTTATAGAATTGAGTATTTAAGATTCTCATTTAATATTTTTAGATATCATATCAAAATAAATATATAATTGAATATCATAAGTACATATTTATGTTTCAAATGTTAATATTGCATATTAATTTAGATATTCAAATCGGCTTTTTGGATGTATTTTTGAGGTTTTCAGATTTGGTTAATTACACTTTAGGTTTAGGGTTTAAAGGAAATGGGGTTAAGGGGATAATGTTAAGGAAGTTGAGGTTTAGGGACTTGGGTTTTAGGGATTCAAATATAATATTTATAAGTTTGTAGTAATTCAGAAATTCAGATCATGGTAAATTCATCGTAAACTATATTCATGGTAATGTCGTTGTAACTCATAAACACAATCCTGGTAAACTCGTCGTAAATCACATTTGTCGTAACATCATCGTTCTAAAGAAACACTTGGTATATTTATCGTAACATAAATTTTTCATAATGTAGAAACACATGACCCTGTTAAGTCGTCATAAAAGGAAAACACGGGACCTGGTCAATTTATTGTAAATTTACGATGAATGTACTATGAATCTTATTTCCTTATATAGAATCGAGCCATATCGGACCCTCTCTTCGTCTTTTCTTTTCTACTCTCTCCCTACACCTCCTACCAAAAAGTTAATTTAAAAATATATTTGGATTTTAATATAATTTAGTTCTTAGTTTAGGTGGGTAGTTTAGGTAACATGACTAGATTAGCTGATGAAATTTATAGATTATGTTGCAGAATTTAAATTGCTAGTTAATTAATTTTTTAGTTAGAATTCTATTTTTTTTAAAGATGGTTCCTAGGAAATGGCTCCAGTATAGCGAGATATTCGGCACATGCCATGGTGGACATCTAGTTCTGTCCCATTACATTCTTTGGATCCGGATGAGTCCACAACTCTCAGTCTTTTCAGAGAGCTTCCCCGATGCGTCCTCCTGCTGCACCTCCGGTTGCTCCCATTGCACCACTGGTGCCTCCCTCCTCCTGCTGCTCCAGAAGATATGCCTCCTGCCCATGCGGCTGGAGTTCATCCTGATTTGTTGATGTCGCCATATGCCCTTTATGTTTGATACACCGTCTAAGATTGTTTTACCCAGCTGAAACAAAAAAGTTTAGATGTCTTGAACCCCGATCAACTATCAGAATTTTCTGGTACATATTTTTAATAACTTTTATAATCATATAATTATTAGCTTTACAATATTATTTTTTCTAACAAGTTACTATTATTTTCAATCAAATATGACTACCATATTCAAGTCTATCTAAACTTTTTTCTCAGTAAAAATATAGATATTAAAAAAAAAGAAAAAAAAAGTAAGATCCATATATTATTGGAAGATTGGCCGAAGTTATACATAATAAAAATCATAGATATTTGTTTAATCTATTATTTATATTTGATTCTTATTTAAAACTATTATTTTTATTATGAATATACTATTTACATGTGTAGTTATTTTGATGATGATTGGAAAATAAATGCTGCAAAATGTTGTATAGCAATTTCAGACTTTGTTAGTTTTAGTTCTTGGTTTTACTTGCATTTTCTACCTAAAATGTTTATAAATCCTGCAATCTCATTTTTATTTATAGATTGTTCTACTATTTTATAGCTTCAAATTTGTTTCTCAAAGTTTTTGATCAATAGTAGACAACATGTTTTACTATGTGGAAAACTAATACCGCCTCCCGATGCAAGCTAGTTTATATTGATAGCCAAAACCATCGAAAATCAAACACAAAAATTAGCAAAAAGATATAATAATCAATAACCAAAAAAATTGAACCAAAAAAAAAAAATTCAATAACCAAAAACAAAACCACAACAGCAACATGATTTGGCTCATTTTTGATGTGAAAATAAGATTAAACAAAATAAGTAATTAAGTAGCTCAATGAAAAGGTAACGATACAGTACTGGTCAATGATCATCAGTACGTGAGATGAAACATTATCCATCTAGATCTTTGCGTAGCAATATGACTTCAATGTAACAGACGTTACTAGATTCTCAGATTCTTCATCAACCTGTCCAAAAAAAAAATTAGAGTATATTAAAAGAATTGGATTGCTACCAATCTTGAGGATTTGTTTAATGTAAGCTTTTTCGAAAGTAACATTTTTGTGAGTAATTGTGACTTTTGTCGATCACCGACCCGTTAAACCCACATTTACACATATATATATATATATCCTAGTTGATAACCATCTATATCTGATCGTGTTCCAATATTATAAAGTTAGATGCATGCATTACATTATCATACTTATATAAATTCAAAATGGAAGACAACGTGCATGTGATGATGTGCAAGAAGGATTAAATTTCATGTGATGAGAATGCAAAATATAAGGGATGGTGCGTGTGGTTGCATGTTTCTTATTATTCTAACTATTATTTTTATTGTATATAGTAATAAGATGTTAATATTATTATATAATCCAACGTTCATAGCTAATGTTATTATATAATCCAACCTTCAAACTTTGAAACAATTTTCACTATTCTATTTATGCATAATAAGATTCATAAGACGAATGTAGTAGAGCCTAAAGATTTGGTCTTTAAGAAAAAAAAAAAGATTTGGTCTTAGCCACTGTAAAATTCACAAAAACGACAACATATTCCAAAAGATATGTCCTAAAACGACACGAAGGTTACCTCAAATCGTAATTACTGATGCCTCTTGATTTACTTCTAACATCGACGGTCTTGTATTTAGGCAAAGGGACTAAGTCTTGTTCGATGTTCATGAGATCTTCAACGAGAATGTCGTAGTGACGTTTGACTTCCTCTGCCGATTTATTCCCGACGGCTTTGGCCACGTTTTGCCAACGGTCTGGAGTGTCTTTGTCGTAAACGGCTAAAGCCCTCTCGAATATCTTATTTTGCTTATGCGTCCACGACGAGCTCATAGAACTTGAGGCCATCTTTGTATTATTTAAAGCTTCTTTTAGGAAAAAGAAAGTGAGATATATAACAATTTAAGAGAAAGAAAAGGGATCGATGCTAAGTTACGAATACAAACGATAGGCTCCTTATATGGTGGAGGAAAAGAGAGTTGAGAGATTCCGCAACTTGTAGTATTTATCCAAAATTTATTTTTAAGGTTAGCTATCAAAATAAAATAATGAAAAAGTATAATGTTCTTATGGGTCTACGTTGTTTGGGTCCATATAGTTCTTTGGGACAATACTATCGAGAGGTTAACCTTTCATATAGTAGTGTAATGTTACTATGTTTAATGGATGTACTACATTCATTTAATTTCCAAAGAGTATTTATCATATTATTTATGTGATTATATCATTCACAATAAGAGAAGTAATATATATATGAATTCTAGATAAACAATCAAATAAAACTTCATTTATCTATTCTTTTTTGTTAAACCTTCATTTATCTATTAAAATTTAAACTGTTGATTTAACGTTTCATGATTATCTGTCGATATCTATGAATTGGAAGAGAGTAGAATTATCCTAAAAATGCTATGTGAAAATCGTTATGTTTTCTCTCTAGGGCCCTAAAACAAATATATATATATATATATATATATATATTAATATGCTGTTGTGTTTCACTATGCATTGGCCATCAGATTGAATTGTTGTATGTTAGTGTTATAGTGTGCAGTAAAGGAATTATTTTAAAAAAAAAAGTAATAAACGTTTGAAGATAGTTGTAAATTCAGAGAAACGAAAGACTGAACAAGTAATAAGAACCCATCCCGTCTGATAAGATGAACTATAATATCTTTACACTCCAATGAATCAGATTCACCTTAGCTATAAAGCCTATAATGCAATAGAAAGATGTGCTGATAAGATGAACTATAATATCTTTTCTGATAAAATAAATTATAATATCTTATTCACATGGTAAATGGCTGATACAACAATCTTTTTTTTTTGACGTGAAAAGAAAAAAGAAACACGATTTGATGCACAAGTTTTGAAGATCGGATTACGGATTCAATATGTCATATACCAAACTTCATGGAGCTAGATTTCTGATATCTTATATATGATATATATATATTGTTTATATACAAAAATAGTTATTTGAAGGAGATAGATCGATAATCCTCTTGGGTCACTTTGAATCTTATAACTTATCTCGTGTGATGGAGAAAAACCAATTCTGGACGACAACCATTTTAATAAGAGCCACTTATAATTTGCTGAAAAGGATAATACCATAAGGGATATTATCATCTTCTTTGGGGATAAAATTCCAGTATCCCTATCTCTGCATTGATTCCTATCATTTTGTATTTATATTTTTTCGTTTATGAAAGTGAATTTATCTTAATAGTTGTTACAAAATATCTCATTTTATGTATGGACCCGTGTTCTTTATATAATACTTTAACAAAATTTTCAGCTAACCTTTACATAGTAATAAAGTTCAAAAAAAAACCTTTACATAGTAATAATTCATCGTGCGATCTCAAATTCCGAAGGCATGTTAATGAACAGTTTGTTATGTGATATCAAACATATATATCATATTATTATATAACCATGCAAAAGTCTTATAAACATAACATTTGAAAATTCGTCAAAGAAAAACAACATAACATTTGAATGAGCGTGTATTTTATATAATTATATATGAACTTGGTTGGGTTATCGGATTAACAGTTTGGGGTTCAAATCTCTAGAAACAAAGAATTAATAAGAACAACTTTTCTTATTAGCTTTAGAAACTACTCAAAACTAAAGCTCACAATGTTTCTCTTAGATCTTATGATCTCTATCTTAGATCTTATGATCTCTCTCTTAGATCTTATGGAACACCTCTCCATTAGACCTATATTTATATGAAAGACAATTCCCTTTAACATGTGGGATATGGAAAACATAAACTTAATCTAATAGAAAACTTCCTTTTCCTATTCTAGATTTCCTTTTCATGTTTATCTCTTAACATATTAAACATCTAATAATATGTTAAGTTTCCACAAGCTTGGAATTATCCAACATTCACCCCCTTAATTCCAACTTGAATTAGGGAGATCAATTTCTTGAACTCCAATNTCTTATGGAACACCTCTCCATTAGACCTATATTTATATGAAAGACAATTCCCTTTAACATGTGGGATATGGAAAACATAAACTTAATCTAATAGAAAACTTCCTTTTCCTATTCTAGATTTCCTTTTTCATGTTTATCTCTTAACATATTAAACATCTAATAATATGTTAAGTTTCCACAAGCTTGGAATTATCCAACAGGGGTGTTATCACTTTGTTGTCATCTAGTTGTCTATTAGTTTCTTAGTCAAACACCAGGCAACTCGTTTTCCCCATTGATTTGTGTTGTCATTTTGACAAATTTTCTTATCCTTTTGTTCGTAGATAACTAAGAAAAAAATATCGTAACATTGATTTTTTTTTCTGTGTGATTCGTCGTTTGAAATATCAATATATTAATATGTACTGTTAGTTAACCATTAATTTTTCTATAATAATATTATATTAAACATTCTAAACCGGGCATTGGTTAGTTAACCATTAACTAATTATATTATCATTGTGTCTAATGTATTGATCTCGACGTAGCATGTGAAAGAACTACTACAAGGTCTGTCAATACTTGGTAGAATCAATTTGGAACCATCTGCTAGAAGTTGTACAATTCGAACGATCCCACTACATCAGAGTAACACACTATCACCAGACTAGTAGAAAAACGCAACCTAGGATGTTTTTGAAGTTCTGTTTGTTTCTGAATTTTTATGATAATGTTGTTTTGAATTCAGTTTTTTTCTTTAAGATTTTGAAGTTTGGTTGCGTGCTTTATATTTATTTTTATGAAGATTTGATTATTTTTAATTTTAATATTTTAAGATAAACATGAATGTAAAAATGTGAATATATAACTACTAATATCACTTAATCAGTTGCGAGACGCAAACACCAACGCATAAAGGTTAGGACTTTTTTTTTCTTTGGACTAAAAAAAAAAAAAAAGGATAAGAAAAAAAAAGGATAACATTTTTTTTTCTGTGATAGATACTTTTTTTTTTTTTGTCGACGATAAATACTTACCTTGATACTTACCTTGAACAATTTCTCATCAAGGCGGTGGTTTACCCTGTGGCGGATGTCAGCGGTTCGAGTCCGCTCCTTTCGAAATCAAGATCTTGGGATTGGACTTGTCAAGGTGGTCCTTGCTGATTCACACGGGATTCCACGTGCTCCATGCTACTCGGGTCAGAGCATAAGCTATCGTCTCGCAACTCAAAGGTTAGGACTAAAATGTTGATGCATAATGGTTAGGGGTGTTAATTCGGGCTGGCCCGGCTCAGCCCAAACTCGCTAAGCCCGTAAATATTTAAGTTTGGTTTGACCCAAAATATTTTGGACTTAGATTTCAAAACCCGGCCCTTAAAGGTTTTTTGGGCTTTTCAAAAAATAATTTGTCATTATCACTTCTATCGTTTTAATACATGTGATTTTTCATAAAAATCAGTTTCAACCTTTTATTTTTAAATATAAAGTGAATTTAAACTTTTAATTTATCAAAAATGTTTTAAATAATTAAATATAAATTAAAACTAAATACATAAAAATTAAATTTAATATAAATAAAGAAATCAAATTTGATATAGTTTAAATAATTAAATATAAATTAAAACTAAATACATAAAAAAATAAATTTATGGTAAATAATCAAACGTTTTATATTTTGTATTTTGAAAAAGAACATGTTGTACATAAAAAAAGAAAGTACATTTGCAAAATAAAAATATGACATTTGTAATGATCAAACAATAAGATGCATTAACAACTTTCATATTTGCTTTATTAGAGTTGGAATTAAAATAAATAAATAATAATACGTCAATATTAATAATGATTTTGATTATAAAATAATGATATTTAACCTAAAATATAAAGTTTCGGGTTTTTGGACCGACCCTAATCCAAATGGGCTTAGACCCAAAATACCCAAACTCAAATAGGCTAAGTCTTGAAAACCCAATTTTGGGGGTTTAATAAAACTAAACCTAAGTCCGGTAATTTTTAGGACTTGCGAGTTTAGGCCTTAATTGACATATCTAATAATGGTGTTGTAGAGATGGCTTAGGTTTGCAGCTTATTTCGATAGTCTAGGTTGGTTGTTATATCAAGATGTGCTTGTTTTGATCAATTGGTGGCAGAGCTTGTCCTGGATGAGAAATCGTTCAAGGCAAGTATCTCGGACTACTCAAAACTCATTCACTTCCATGCCAAAGATAACCACACTGAAGATGTTGAGAGGGTTCTAAAGAAGATGTCCCAAAATGAGATATTCCGGACCCTGAGCGAGCAACGGAGGCATTTGAAAGCTTGAAGAGCTACGATTTGCGGCATGACAAGAAGATCTACAGATCCATGATCATGGGCTATGTAAACGCTGGCAAGCCTAAACTAGTTGAAAGGTTGATGAGAGACATGGAAGCAAGAGACATAAAGTATTCAGAATAAATTTACATGTCTATGCTTCGAGCTTTTGCACTAATGGGAGACGCAGATGGAGCTGCAGGGGTTTTTGCTCAATGCACAGTGTTCAGAATCATATAGCTTACTTGTGGAAGCATAGGGGAAAGCAGGGAAAGCTGATCGAGCGAAAAGCAACTTTGATCAAATGAGAACGCGTGGGCTCAAACCTGATGATAAGTGCATTGCAAATATGATCCAAGCATACAAGAGAGAATACTCGCTGGATAAAGCACTGACAGTTCTCTTGCAACTCGAGAAAGATGGGATTGAGATAGGTGTCATCACTTACACAGTTCTTCTTGATTGGATGGCTAATCTCGGGCTTATCGAGGAAGCTGAGCAGTTTCTGGTTAGTATCTCTCAGGTAGGAGAAGCCCCACCATTTGAAATCCAAGTGAGCTTGTGCTATATGTACTCTATTGCCAGGAACAAGAAGAAGACTCTACAAGCTCTTGGGGTTTTGGAAGGTAAGAAAGATCAAATGGGATTTAATGAGTTTGAAAAAGTCATAACTGTACTAAAAATACGTGGGTTTGAGAAAGATGCTAGAGTTTTGTTTCCCTCCATTGATCAAACTATAGTTGTGTTCTGTAATAATCTTGTTCCTTGGAATTTTGGAAATATTTTCATTGATTCAGTACAGGTCCAAGAACATTATTTTCTTATTGAAGAGACTTTGGAGCTAGTTCTTTTAGGGGTTGACCTTGGGGGCCCATCCAGCGATCACATACTTCTCTTCAGTCTTTGTTTTCTCAAAGGAGTCAAGAGAGAACAAAGCCTTCATGTAGCCATTAACATGGGGCAAGCTTCCTGGGACAGACCAGCTTTTGAAATGGCCAAGAGCGACCTCTAGATAGTGAAGCTTGGGTGCCAAGCTTAGATCCACCGCGGTGACTCTCTCCCCGGTGATGAAAGGACCGTCATGAGACTTGAGATGAGTCTCCAGAGCTTCTAGCTCATCAAGCAACGCCTTTTCGGTTCCGTCATTGGAGTCTTTGCTCTTGAGGAAACTCACGAAAGTGCTGAAGATGTTGGATCCAACAGAGGCAAACGGAGGTGGAGTCTTGAGAAATGGGTTAGGATACTTGTCGTCCAGAATGCTGACGATGATGTCGGAATCAGGCACCCACTTGTTGTCGATCTTAAGCACTGGTACTTTCCCTTGAGGATTAATGTCTAAGAACCTGCATCATATATTAAGTTATATGAACTAAAAGAAAGCTCAACACATCCGGTGAATCAGTAGTACGAGCATGGCCGGTTTAACCATATTAACGGCCCTAAGACAAAATTTTTATTTACCTTTTAATTTATATTTATTTAATATTTTAAAAATAAATCTGTAATATTTTATATATTTTATAATAAAAATAGAATTATTATACATATAAAATAGGGCAATTCTCTTAAATAGTCATTTTTAAGTTTTTGTCACAAAAATAGCTCTCAAAAAATAAAATGACCAAAATAGACTCTTTTTTTTTTTGAAATTTTGATTTTTTTAATTTTTTTTTTGAAATTTGAAACCATAACCTCAAACCCACCCCTTTACTCTAAACCCTAAAGTCCAAATTAGTTAACCCTAGGGGTATAAATGCATATAAATGAATTTTTTAGCTTCTAAAAAAAACATTTTGATCATTTTTTTTCTTAAAAGTTATTTTTGTGACAAACAAACTAAAATGGACTATCTAAGGGAATTTCTCTATAAAATATTTTTGAACCCTTTTCAATTTTATTAATTATTTTTTTTTTACTTTTTTATGTAAAAATATGTTTATAATATACAGGAGACATGGATGGGATTGGACCCGGGCGGTCGGACCGGTTGTTCCTTTAGTTAGCCGGCCATGAGTACAAGTGACATAAACTCAAACAAGTGAAACAAGTACAAAGGGTGAGAGAAACAGACCACTGAGGTTTGTTGGAGAGGTTAATGAGATGCATTTTGTAGGGCTGTTTCTTCTCCTCGAGGGTGAGAAGGACCCGTTGGCTGAACGGGCCTGAAAAGACAAAACACTTGTATCAGAGATAAGAGAACTATTACATTCGAAGATCAAGAACTGAAAATTTGCAAAAATCAAAGCGTGATGCGAAACATAAACAGAGAAAGAGAGAGAGAGAAGAAGTTACAGTCGCCAAGAGCGTCAGGGGCACCAACGGCGGCTTTCACACAGACTTCGAGAGCCATACTGAACTTTTTTCTTGCAGGTATGGAAGAGTTAAGCGGTGGTTTTAAGCAGAACTCTCTGTCTTTAGTGCTTCGACCTAACCAGTGGTCCATTTTTGGCCAACGTTTGAGAATTATTTTTCCCACGTGTTAGAGCATGATTATCCTAGAGACCCCTTTTGGGGTCTCTTATTTTTTTTTTTTTACTTTTCTTTTTTTGTTTTTTTTTTCTGTTTTTCTTAAAAAAGAAAAAAAAAAAAATTAACCAATCGCGGACCGACACGTGTCAATGGGGCCCGTGAACAGTACAAGAGACGGTTCTTATTTAAGAGTTTTAAGAACCGTCTCTTGCACTGTTCACGGACCCCACATGTTAATGGGACCCGCGAACAGTGCAAGAGACTCCCTTAAGAGACCCGGATAATCATGCCCTTAGAGCATCTCTAACTATATTTCTCCTTCAAGACATCAAATATAGAATAAAATCACTTTATAGCAAGCTATATCTTACAAGCTAAATTATTAAAGTAAAACATTTTCTTTTAAAAAGACCAATCATTTATATATATTTTCATTTTTTTGCCAAAATAAAATTATATGGTATTTTTTTTTTTGAACAAAAATTATATGGTATAATTTAACACATTAATACTAAGATTAGTATATATTGTTTGTTTATTATTATGAATTTTAATAACAGTTTAATTTTAAAATAAACATTTAGTTGTATAAATAGTGTAATTGTTGTAGCATATTGTTATAAAATAAAATGAATGGGCAAAATTTTAATTTTTTGAATATAAAACTTGTAAATAATGATATATTTAGAATATTATTTTTTAGAAAAGAAAATAGAGATAACCATTAGACCAAAATTCTTCTCTACTTTTAGAGTATTTAATTTATTTTTAGAGTAAAAAACAGAAACAACAATTGGAAATGGTCTTAAAACATCTTCAATACTCTACTTTCAATATAAAAAATGCTCTAACAGTACTCTATTTTCACTTTATAATAGAGTTAAATATAAGTTTATTTTATAAATACAAATTCATGATTTTGTGTTCATCCTCAGTGAACAATTGCATATGCTCTTATGCGTTGCGAGAGACAATTTGAAAGTTTTGAACCATGTCGGTAAGGTTATTTTATTTTTAGCGCGCACAATGTTTAATTTAACGACTAACACTAATGCAAAATACAATATGTCGTGATTGATGTTTTTACTAATTGAATGATCCCCATATAGGATTCAGTTCAGAGAGAATAATATCGGTCTAGTGTAACTAACTATCCATGGTTAAGTTTTTCATCTAATTTATTTGCTTCAGTTTATATATAGCGATTAGCTTGAACCAGATTAGAGTAAAGTGAATGTACAGCTGATATCTTGTATATTTACATGGTTTTAAACATCATTCTAGTTCATATTTTGATCATTTAATTAGCATTTAGACATAATTAGGTTGCATTTCCATGCATATGTCTCTATAAGGTGTTGGAGTATTCAATTGTAGCATTTGGAGGTATTTGGAGCAATTTTGGATCAAAAGAAGTGAAGATTGAGTTTTGGGTGAACTGAGCCAAAAATGAGAGTCATAAGTGTCAGAGCGGCCTGCTGGAGCGGGTTGATGCACCAGGTGTGAACCAGAGCGGGCTGCTGGAGCGGGTCAGTGCACCAGGTGTGAGCCAGAGCGGGCTGCTGGAGCGGGTCAGTGCACCAGGTGTGAGCCAGAGCGGGCTGCTGGAGCGGGTCAGTGCACCAGGTGTGAGCCAGAGCGGGCTGTTGGAGCGGGTCAGTGCACCAGGTGTGAGCCAGAGCGGCTTGCTGGAGCGGGTCAGTGCACCCGCTCGGCATTTTTGTTTGGTTGAATTGTTCTGGAGCGGGTTGCTGGAGCGGGTTGGTGCACCCGCTGTGAACCAGAGTGGCCTGCTGGAGCGGGTCAGTGCACCAGGTGTGGCATTTTTGCTTGACCGAATCTTTATGTATTTTTGAGCTTTCTCAGACTTGTTAGCTGGGTCCACTAGGTTTTTAAGAGTCCTATAAATACTATTTAGCCTCAAAAAGTTAGATCTATCTCATTTTCTCTTAAGACTTTGTCTAATCTTGTAAAAGCTTGAATCTTTTTATCATTTTAAAGAAATACTTCATCTTATATCTTGTTTCTCTTAATCATTAACATGATTAGCCTTGAATCTTACATGGATTTAAGGTTTATCATGGAGATTAGTGAGTAATCATCTTGTGATTCATGGGTTAAGTAGATTAGGGTGATTAGGTGGATATTTAGGATGTTTCTTGCTTGATTAACATTGTTCTATGCTTGTTAGGCGTTCTTATTGCTAGATTAACTTTGATCAAGTTGATTTAGAGCTTTAGTCATTTTACACCCGGAAGGTGTTCGATGAAATGTCTGATCCAACCTAATATTGTCCTTTACATATTTGGCCAACGGGAGTTGATGCCCGAGATGTTCAGTGGTTAATAGACTTGTTATTTATGCATGCTTGAATGTATTAGACCAACGGGAGTTGATGTTTAATGCATGATTAGCATATGGATTATTATCATGGGAGTGGATTAATCTATTTGAATGAGTTCTAGACCTATAGACTTGTTGATTGTTTGTTTGAACATCCGAGATTGAACCTTGATTACCTTATATCAATTATCTTGCCCATGGATCCATCCTTAATTATTGATTAGTTCTTGCACTTATTTCTTGATTGAATTTGAGATCACCTTGTTTATATTTCTAGGATCTTAGCTTGTTACCAATCAATCATCTTCTTATTTGCTTAGATTAAGAGAGTTTGTGAATTCTTAGTGTTATAGATCATTAGTTCCTTGTGGATTCGATCCTAAAGTGCTGCATCGATATACCATTCGATTGTGGTAGCGTGCACATTAGGTTAATTGGTGAGTGTGTAAACGCGAACATCAACAGCTTTTGAAGAATCTTTTGCTCATTGTTTCTTCGGGAATGAAGGGTAATGTCAGGTGGACTAACTTTGGATGATATTTCCTTTTGTTCTTTAAAAATAAGAAAAATGAAACATGAGTAAATATAATAGACTGATGATGCATACGCTAATTCATGTGCGCCTAGTGGGGCTGTTGGTATATGATGAGTCGTCCACTTATTTGACATTTCAAAGAGCAATCGAGGCTCCTTGAAATAATGGTATATGATTAGTCGTCCACTTATTTGGCACTTAGGATGGTTCTCTGTTACAGTGGTTGGTCCTAAGATATGCAATTAACTTACAAGTAATTAAAGCAGCTATTGGCATTGCCAAGCAAGAAGGTCTTTCCGTTTCTTTGGATTTATCTAGTTTTTAGATATATCTTGCCTATTTGGAGCCACCTCAAAATAAAAAATAAATAAAAAATTGTTTTTGGAATGTCCATTTGAAATATGATTAAGCATTTGAGTTTTATATTTGATTTTTAAAAAATAATATAACATTCTTGTGGTTAGATGGTCTGGAATTATAGATCAAAGCTTAAACACCTTCTGGAGTCTAGTAACATAGATCTTTGCTTTGCTAACGAGGATGAAGCAGCAGAGCTGCTAAGGTAATTCATGTTTCCCCTCCAAAGATCTAATCTGGTTTTCTTATCCTTTTTGCTTAAGTCCATAATCTACTCTTACGCTCTAGGCTGTGAGTTTCAGGGGTGAACAAGAAGCAAGCCCGGAGGCTGCTCTTGAATTCCTAAGCAGACATTCCAGTTGGGCTGTGGTAACTTTGGTCTAAAGGGTGCATTGCAAAACATGATAAGGTGGTTTGTCTTTTTTGAAAACAAAACTCGGTAAACTGTAAAGTAGCTTTATGTTTCACTTAGACTTTTACTCTTTTCGCCTGCTTGTGAAGAACATTTGCCATACAAAGCCGTCGTTCAAAGTGTATTCAAAACCTAGAACATTTGGTCTTTCATAACGAATTAGTGTTTTCATCTCGTAACTTGAACAGGTGGTACAAGTACCGGCCATAGGAGAGACAATAGCAACTGATGCCACTGGAGCAGGAGACCTATTTGCAAATGGGTTTCTGTATGGACTAATAAAGGGATTGACTTTGGAAGAATCTTGCCAAGTGGGATCATGCAGTGGGGTCGTTTGGCTTCAAGATTTCTAGTGTTTGCGTTGAAGGGTCGTTTCACATTTGAACTGCTCTTAAGCTTTATGTTGTTCACAGAGAATCTTACAGCATTTATTTAAAGCAAAGCTCCTTGTATCTGTACTGAAGTCTCACTATAACTCATGACAAATTTATGTGCAAAAGAGTGAGAAGGCTTTATAAGGGTTTAGGTTTGGGGGTTTAAGTTTCTTTGTGGATCCCAAGGATCACTTTTGGGCTACTGGCCAACGTTACTGCTATTTCCTTCAGGAAGCATGGAGACAGACATCTGGGACAGTGTGGTCGGGTGGTAAGAGGACGAGACTGAGGCTGGGATGGTAATATGTTTCAGGTTTGATCCACTTGTTGTACGAAATTAAGTCATATTGCTCCTAGACACTTACACGGACATAGACTCATGCTTTGATGCTCATTTGCATACTAGGAGAGAAGATCTATCTGTGGGTTGCACTTCTCTTTGGAAATTAATTTGGGCTCTTCCATAGGTTCGGGATACCCCAAGATTAATCCAAAAAAAAATGCATGGAAACAGAGGAATGCTATTAGTCTATTTAGCTGGAAAATGGATGTCACAAAGTGAAACTCTGAGTTTCACATGTGGATTGAGACGCTAGTTAGTATTTAGAGGCGAAACATAGATAGTTAGCTATTTAAGAGCAGAGCTTGTGCTCATGATCTGATTGCATGTAGCAATCACTAGTTACTGCCCTGCTGAAGTAGATAAGCAAGACAGCCTCTTTTTATACACTGGACATATTTAGTGGTAACTCCAAGGCACAAACAAGATTGTATTATCCTTTTCTTTTTTTTTTTTTTGTTCACTGATATTTTATTATAACCCAAGGTTGTGGTTCTGTCTTAGGGACTAGGGACTAGAATCACAGTGTGAAGAAGATTCAGATCTCTTTTGTTTTGATTCGATGTAAGAATAAAAAAGGATAGAGACGCGTTATGTTATACAATCAGTTGTTAAATTATTTCACGACAGTTAGCTAAACTGTCAATTAAACAACTGATTAACTGAATTCTTTTTTTTAAGCACATGTAAACATCTTTAGTTTAAGTTACTTTAGGGTTTCCAGTAACATCACACATTTTATTTATGTTTATTCTTGATGCAAGTGACATTACATATACTTCATTAACTAAAAAGTACCAAGGCATAGATAGTTTATAACATGATTATCCCATCTTTAGGAGTGAAACATTAACAATAGCATATCGAGGTGAGCTCACATATGAGTACTCTCCCACTATTTTTGCATACCTTTCAAAAAGTTCATCCATCACATTATGACCAAATGTAGGTTCTAGCATCGGCTCTACCACAGCTCGAATTGTCTTAGCCACTCTTCTTCCACTAGCTAGGGCTTCCGGTTTGGAGCGTAATATGTCATAGCTTTCCTCGGTGACACTCTCACCTTCCCAATTAACAGGACTTATCTCAAGTCGATCAATCGTAAAAGAACCTTCTTTCTCTATCGCCATTTTCAACTCTTCGGAGCTCGCAGCATAGTAAGGAGCGTTGAAAGCATCGATCTTTTCTTCTTTGATGATACCCTTTAGATGAGAAACATAAAATAATGAACCTTTTAGTTATGACTTAGAGCCATGAAAGTTTCTAAAAGAAAAACAAAAATTAATATCATAATGTATTTATCTTTTTAAGCAGTTGAAAGATTAGTAGAGTGACATGTTATTTTATGGTGTAACCAACTTCTTAAAATGTGGAAACAAGAACCTTCAGTGCTTCTCTCTCATATTTTTTTTTATTTTTGTTTTATTTTTAATTGTTAGAACTCCTTTCAATGTACACAATTGGAGCTGCTCTTATTGAGTACTAAACTATATGGGGATCTATTATCTATTGATCTAATATTCTTTTGGTTGGGCTATTATCTATTGTTCAAATAATCCAAGTCATAAAGAGACCAAGATTAGCATTAGTTTGATCAAATATCTAAAAATCCTAAGAAATCATTTTGAAGGGATTTTACAAATAAATAATTTTGAATGGTTTTAGAGAAAAATCTAGGCTACAATTCATAATTGAGTTTATAATGGTCTTTTGTCATCCATATTCTTAAGTATCTAGTTGATTTTCTAAAACAATTTGTAGGTTTTTGTCACAGTTTTTGGGGAGCATTCCGGTTGGCTACTGTTCAGTACTACCAAACAAAACTTTTATGGTATCAAAACTATGTGTATATTAAATGTAAAAATTGTCGTTACATTTAAACTAAATCATTTTAGAAAACTCAACAAATTTGGAAAGAACACATGGGGTCACACCCCACATTAGCAGGATTTAACTGGTCAACTGTAACGTGCCACGGTCAGATCCCTAAAGAGGTGTTAATATGGCCCATATACACATGGAGCCCTACGAGACTGTTTTCATGTTAGTTCTATTAATCAATGGTAAACAAGCAACACTATACCTCATTGGCCATGGACATGAGAGCTTGAGCAAGGAGCTCCCATTGATAGCAACTCTCTTCGGTTGTAGGATCCAGTGAGCTTCTACCAAGGAGTGATAAAACCATTCGGCCTCCAGGAAACAACTCCTCGGATCGTGATCTCAGAAACACCGAGAAATCAGTTTGGAATTGAAGAGCATAGGCTTTATGTGCACTCTTAGGACTTGTCTTGGATAAATCAAGTCACCTTTGTTGTCTAAATTAGCTGGTATGACCTCCCCATCTTCCTTGCTCACCTCACCACATGGAACCTTGTATATGGTTGATAATTTAATTTGTTAGCATGTACTATTTTTCATACAATGTGTGATATTTTGATGAAATGAAACAGTTATGTGGACCACATTGGCATTTTCTAGTGTGATATGTGATGTATGATGTATAATGTGTGAACCACTAGGTTTTCCGATTTTTTTTTTTTTTTTTTTTTGCTAAATAAGAAAGATTCCCACGCACTAAATTTCCCTTAATAAAAGGTATATTACTTGCGTAAATGTTTTCTTCGTACTGTATCATGAAACAACACAATCATAAAAAAATATCAGCATTATCATAAACTCCTTGTATATCGAAATTATGAGTGATGGCGAAATATATTTTCTTAAACACACAAATTTTATAATCAAATAATTATTGTAACCATGATTTTCCAGTCACAATAGTATTCGTATTTAATAGTTCATTATAAAAATGCAAGTTGGTAAATGGCATTAATATTTTGAAAAAAAGATTATTAAATATATGAATTATTAAAGAAACAGAAAACACACCTGAGACAACCAATGTAAACTAGAAGAAGAATGAACAAAGTGAAGGCTCTGGCGAGGAAACAAACGTCCGTAGAAAGAGCCAGGAACCGCCGACACAAAACACTGTCCTCCTCCTTTGCGGTCAAAACCTAAACACTCATTATTATTGTCTCTCTTCTTAAGCCGGTCGTAAAACTCCGGCAAAGAAGAAAATATGTAGTTGAAGTCGTTGCTAGGGAGGTCGTTGAGAGAAATTCTGAGCTCAGGGACAGAACGGTCAAGGTCAAGACACACGTTTTGGATTGTGTCTACGATGTTGGAGATAGACAAGAGACTATTGGGACCGGAAGAGCAGCCTAAGTCGGCGATTCCAAGGTCCGAAATTTCTGAATTGCTCATTATAAGCTTCTTCAAGGCCTCGTCCATTGCTCTTCTGCCTAGAGATATTATGTTGCTCTGCGAGTTACATAAACATTGTACACATTTATCATCATATTTTAATTTTAGGTCTAGCCATAACAAAAATAAATACTCCCTCCGTTTCAAAAAGAGTGTCGTTGTAAAGAAAATTTTTCGTTACAAAATAAGTGTTGTTTTCGTATTTTAATACAAAATTTATTAAATTTAATTTTTAATTTAATTTTCTATTGGTTGAAATATGGTTAGGTGTATGGATAATGATGTTTTTATATAGGAAATATGGAAAATTAAATATTTTTTTAATTTGTGTGTCCAAATCTAAAACGACACTTAATATGAAACAGATCGAGGGAGTATAAATCATGCGACCAAAAAAAAAGAAGATGGTTATTATATACTATATGTACACAAGACTACTATAAAGATGTTGTGAGATAAAAATCCAACCTGAACGATGGAGTTTTTGGCATAACTTGTTTCACCGTTTCCTTTGTTCATGTGAAGAACTCGCATTATTTCCATTTCTCTCTCTCTATGTCTCTTTCTAAGACAGAAGGTTAATGAAGATAATAAGTGATGTTGGGTCGCTATATATAACGAACGAGGGAAAGTGTGGTAAAGAGAGCAGTTCTATCTATGACAGCCAGAACCACATGCATGATGCATCTTATGTTACATTCAGTTTATCTCTTCATAGTATTCTCTTTTACGAATATCCTATATATTAAAAATTGTTCAAGTTGATTTAAAAGCAATTTTTATAAGTCATTCTCGATCAGAACTTAGAAATAGATTTGAAACTCATCATAGTAAACTGTTTTAAAGATTTGCAATTATACGTTACATGAGTTAATGAAAACTTAATGATTGTTTGCCTTAATCGGTTTCCTTTTTACGCTTCCATCCATAATATAAAAAAATCATAACAACAACGAAGTTGAACCTAACCCACACGTCTTTGCTAAGTCCGGTTGGAAGATAATGGAGAAAATTATAGTTGTTGTTTTTTTACTGAATTATACTTTTATTCATCTAAGGGAAAATCGCATAAAAAACCTTCAAAGTGGCAACCACTGACACTTTAAACCTTGAACTTATTTAACAAGCACTTTAAACATTCAGCATGACACTAGTAACATAAAAAACCTTCAACCTGGCTTATTTGTTCATCAAGTCAAAAATGTAACCGGCACTGTTCATAATCGATGACGTGTCGGTTACTTTTTTTTAAAAAAAATATTTTATTAATAAAATAAATATAAAAATGCAGAAAATAAAAAAATACAAAAAAATCAAAAGAATTATTAAAAAATCACTAAAAATTCATAAAAATCACAAAAAATCACAAAAAATATTTTCATAATTTATTATGAAATAAATATAAAAATACAGGAAATATAAAAAATATATATACAAAATCAAAACAAATCATAAAAAAGTCATAAAAATTCATAAAATTTTACAAAAAACAAAAAAATCTCAAAACAAATCATAAAAGTTCAAAAAAATAAAAAATTCACAAAAATCAAGAATACAATTATATTATTTTTTTAAATTCAGAAAATATTGCATTTTAATGTTTATTGGTTGAAGATTTTCTAGATTTTTATAACTAAATTCTAAAAATATCTGAGGAATAGTGTGTATTGAAAGCCACAGCTACTCTCATTAGTATCCATCATTCCATTTATTCCATAATTTTGAACTTTCCCAAATCCAACCAACAAACACTAAACATCACAAATACAAAAAAAAATCCAAAATAGCAGCTACTTTTTGGGTTACGATTAGTCTAATTTAGATTATAAAAACTTATTATCGTCAAATGATTCTAGTGAACCAAATCAAAACAAACAAATTAAATTCCAAGTCTTTTAGCAGATATTCACAAACCCTATATTAATTTAGCTATAAAAATCCAGAAAATCCAGCAAATTTTTTATATTTTCTATATTTTATAATTGTTTTATTAATAAAATAATATTTCTATTTTGATTTTTGTGAAATTTTATGATTTTTAATGATTTTTAATGATTTTTTATGATTTTTATGATTTGTTTTGATTTTGTATGATTTTTTTATATATTTTCTGAATTTTTATATTTATTTTCACAATAAAATTATGAAAATATTTTTTGTGATTTTTTGATTTTTATGAATTTTTAGTGATTTTTTAATAATTTTTTTGAATTTTTTTGAATTTTTTTATTTTCTGCATTTTTATATTTATTTTATTAATAAAATATTTTTTTTTTAAAAAAAGTAACCGACACGTCATCGATTATGAACAGTGCCGGTTACATTTTTGACTTGATGAACAAGTAAGCCAGATTGAAGGTTTTTTATGTTACTAGTGTCACGCTGAATGTTTAAAGTGATTGTTAAATAAGTTCAAGGTTTAAAGTGTCACTAGTTGCCACTTTGAAGGTTTTTTATGCAATTTTCCCATTTTTTTTTACTAAAGAAACTTATAGTTGTTTTGTTACAAAACGTTCTGGTTTTTGTTTTGTGAAATTTATTGATCGAACATCTTGCCATACATTAAAAAAATAAAACCAAAAAACTAAATAATAGTATTGCAAAAGATATTCAGTCTTGTGTTATTTTGGGTAATATATAGATTATTAATAATCACGTGTGGTTAAACATTGGTTTAAAAAAAAATAGATTGAATTTTCCGTAAAATTAATAATTCTATAATTATATATTAATATTAATATATATTTCATTCTGTTTTATTTTAATTGTTGTTCTAGGTTTATGAACATATATTAATAAAACATATAATTTTGTATATTTCTAAAATATAAACACAATTACCTATACACTTAACCATATTTCGACCAATAGAAAAATAAACGGGAGAATCTTCTTAATAAATTTACATTGAAACTATAAAACGACACTTATTTTGAAACGATTTTTTTTCTATAACGATAACTAAATCGAAACGGATGGAGTATATATTAGAACCTCATTGATAGAATCCCCGTTGGGATACTCTTAACATTATTTAAGAATCAGTTCTTAATTTTTTATTTGCGGAAGTTAAAAACCTGATCTTAACTTCCGCTAAGAACTCCTCCCTAAAAACCCCCAATGGACATGCTCTTAGGTACTGGATACTTGATGGACGATAATAATTAAGAGATCTATTCTTTGTGTTTGTAGTATACATATTAATTGTGCGGTAATCTAAATGTACTATATCAAAGACCCAAAGTCTAATCTAAAATCTTATATTGTTCTGAACATATTAGCCTCAAAATCATAAATTGGTGGATCGACTGCATGGTAGAAAATTATAAGAAAATAATATTTTAATCTACACGGCCGGGTCGATGGTGTAAAAAATTGTTGATAAGGAAAACTAAATTAAACGAGACTCTAATTCTTATATGAAAATACACACTTTAAACATATGCGTCAACTGTAAGTCCGTAGCGTGTGGGTGTTTTATTTGGTTTCTCTCTTGGATGTGGAAAATTTTTAGTTTCCTTTTAGGTCTACAAAACTTAATTAAAGACTTTGTGATTACGATGGTGTATTATTGATTGATAGTAGGTAGGACTCATTAAGTTGCTAACAATAAACTTCTATTTTAGGATCAATTTTTACAGTTGAAACTAACTCAATCCCTCACGTTTCTAACATGAACTTATTAGGAATTCAAAACAAATTTATAATATTACTCAAGCACGAAGCAAACAATAATATAAAACTTTTTTTTGATAATCTGTAAGTATTAGGCAGGCCGAAAACCAACCGACTAGTTCTATGAAGGTCTAATCACCAGCACCAGCCATCTCGATTGCTTGCAAAAGGAATTAGATCCCTCTTACTTGACTGTACAGATAAATAAATTTAAGTTGATGCGGATTCAAATCTGGGTCCGTTAAAAATATTGAGATATCATGCATCATTCGATCACATCCATGTGGTTAATAATATAAAACTTCTTAACTGAAAATGTCACTGATAAATGAAAGGAACATGTTAGAACACTCTTATTAAAAGTTTCACAAAAATATAGATATAAGTACAAAATAATATAAATTATTATGTTAAAATATTCATAACTATTATTTATATTTTATATATTTGTTATACATATTTGAGTTTAAAATTATATTAAAAAACTTTCCACTGGAAATGTTCTTATAAATTAGTCCGCTGTCAACTTGAGTATATATATGCAGATAACACTAATACTATAACACTCATTTATTTTGTAATATGATACTGTTAACAACAGAATTTAAAACCAAATTTTGAGTTGATTATAAACTACCTTACTGTAACATCCCGAGTTGTAATATACGGAAAGGCTTAAGAGAATTGATTTGGCTACCTATGTCATCAAAGTGCCTTACTTTTTCGGGAGCACATCCATTTAGAACTCCAGAGTTAAGCGTGCTTGAGCTGGAGTAGTCTAAGGATGGGTGACCTATCGGGAAGTGATTCTCGATACCGTGTGAGTGAAACCAAAGAACATGGAAAGGTCATGTGGTGATTGCAGGGTCAGTAAACAATGATTTCGAGCCTTGGAAAATTAACGGACCGACCGTTGGAACGGGATGGGGCTCACAGGCTGAGAGAGCGGACGTGGGTGGCCCATTAGCTGTGGACGGTCGGGACGTTACACTTACTTTTTTAAAACTACCTTACTTGATTGATTTTAACTGATGTGCCTAAGACCATCTCCATCCCTACTCCATAATTTACTCCAAAAATGGAGTAAAAAATGGAAAATGGAGTAATTTTTTATTTTTTGTTCATACTCTATTTTCTACTCCATTTTTGGAGTAAATTATGGAGTAGGGATGAAGATGCGCCTAAGGATTTGTCTAAATCGACTGCATGTGCTCCTGTTAAACTTGTATTGTTTAAGAATTGTTTTTGACTTTTCAATTTTAAGGTAAGCAAGAAAAAAACAGATTAGGTCGCTTCACATGATTTGTCTTGTATGAGCAACATTTATACGGTCCCATATTTATTTTATAAATAATGTTAACACATACGACATGCGACCACATACGACGAAACGACCGAGCTTGTCAAGAACCCAGTATGATCAACACAATACATACCCCAACTCAATACTTAGAAGTATACGAGATCAATTAGGCATTTACAGGTGTCACATGTAAGGAATAAAGATCCATATGATTCGTGGAAGTTGTTGATTTATCACGTTTTTTCTTTCTTTTGTTCCGCAGGAGAGAAAGTCTATGGTATTCAGGGATTGTTATAAATGGTATCTAAGAACGAATTTATATAGTATCGAAACTAATAGTAATGCACTTTCTTCAATTTCATTTTGAAATATCTAGCTAGTCCAATGTACTGAATACTGATACTCCATTTTCATTGTTTTTTTTAAATTAAAATGAAAACAGAAAACAATTTAAAGTGCACGTGAGCTTTGCTGGCAAGTTATTTTCCAACGCGAATAGTTTGCGAAATGAAGTATTAATTTCACGTGAACATTCTGCTTCACGTTCAGACGATGACCCTCTTTTTCTTTAGGGAAATTGCACCGTATAACGTTCAAACAATTTATAATTAACTGTCTGTCCAATTACCTTACCTTTTTCCTGTTCCTCTTGAATTATATGTATTATTGCCGTATTATCCCTGGAAGCAACCGGAAAAACCTACCAAATAAAAAAAATAAAATTAAACTCATTTTTTGGATAAAATAAGCATCATGACTCTTTAAGAATCACACATTTTCTACACAACAACTTTTAATCGGTAAAAGAGGAGGAACTTGAATAGTTTCACATCAGAGCCTCACCTCTTCTTTTCCCCTACTTCACTCCGGTGAGAGTTTCCGTAAGCAAAGTCGTTTTGGGCTAGGGAGCATTTGTTGCGATGAAATAAGTAGATGATGAAATCACAAGAAAATCCGAGGAAGTGAAAGGGAGGTTAGATTTCCAGCGGTAATCAATTCGACTTGATATCTCAATTTCAAAGCATGTAACCATATCATAAGCTCCTTTTTGGTTTAGGGTTGAATTTTTCTCGGTTCGTTGTGCTCATCTATACGCCGAGCTCAACGAAGAGCGGAACGCTGCTTCCACCGCCGCGAACGAGGCAATGTTTCCGAGATCGAGATGGAGAATGCCGAGATCGAGATGGAGCTGAGGCAGTTCAAGCGTTTCTCCGAGGAGAAGATGGAGTCACCAACTATACTATGTATAGATAGTCCATACTATTTTATAGAGAGTCCATGATGTGTGTTATGTATTGTATATGAAAACAATTTATAGATTGTTTTTGGGTTTATAGTTTCTTAATTAGGGTTTATATTTACTAAGTAGAGATTTGTGTATATATATTACTCATTGTGGTTGGCTTTATATGTATAGTTCCCAGCAAAGGTTTATGTGATATACTACGTCACCGAAATAAAATAGTATATTCGCAACCGAGATAAAATAGTATAGTTCCAATTCAACGATTTTGTATAATATATGTTTATCAACACTAACATAAATTTCCATACTATTTTATACTATCATACGTTGCATATTATATGAATAAGTATATGGTAAATAAATGTTTGATGTGGACTCCATTATATGATAAAATTATAAATAAATTTTCATATTTGTTTGAACACATACTAATGATTACGGAACAATTTTTAAATTTCATAGAATTTTTTTCAACTATTATTCGGAGTTGGAGTAGTGTTTAGTATTTAAGTATTGTGAGTGTAGTTTGAGTCCTATACTATTTTGGTGATACAGAATAGAATACTCAGTGAATATATATATATGCGGTCAATAAACGTGTAACGTGGATGCTTTTCCTCTTCTTTCACTCTTGGTACGTCATGTTTACCGGGTAACTGTAAATAAGAAGGGTATAACCGACTCACTTTGGATATAAATGTTAGATGATTCATTATGTCAAAATCAATGATATCTATTTAATTTCACTTCCAAATTTGGTTAGACAGCAAAAAAATCATTTTCTTTATATATATGTTTTTTCTTGAACAGCATATATATATTTGTTAAAAGTATTTAATCTAATTTAATATAAGTTTCTATTTTAATCTAATATAAGTATTAGTACTTCTGATGATATGTCTTATCCTATATATACCCTATATCTGTTAAATTTTCTTAAAGCAATGTTACAAATATGCAGCTAGAGCCTAGAACAAAGCAAAAACTCTCTTTCAAAAAAAAAAAGAAGAGTAAATATGCAGCTATTTTTATATAATATAATGAATGCTAAAAAAAAAATCTTAAAATTTGATATCTAAAAATTGTACAATCACATGATTAACATTACTAAATATGGGGCTTTTTTCTTTTCTTTTGTAGATATTACGAAGATAAGTGGATAATATATACTTCTAAAATACGTTAGACCTTTAATGCGTTGAGACTTCGGAAAAGAAAACTAAGGATGATACGTTAGACCTTTAATGCGTTGAGACTTCGGAAAAGAAACTAAGGATGATTTGCCTGAATTAATTTATTTTAAAATATTTATGATTTTATGAATATGACAAAAACGATATAGATATATAACTTTGGAAGTTAATTATAGATGACTGAGAAAGAAAGAACTCAAGTCTAACTCGTGTTTGCTTACCTGTTTGGTGAGATCAGACTTGAGAAAAAGCTTCTTCTTTTTTTTGGTATAAATGTTAAAATTTATACCATTTTTAAAAAATTTACAATGTTGTGGAGTACAACTTATTACAAGGAGAACAAAAGAGAGAGAGACGGATTAACTAAAAAGGGAAAGGAACCAAAAGTACAACTGAAGCAAAGACGGAAACGACGAAGACACGAGAGAGGGAGCAAGGAGCCTGTCTCGGATAGTCCGATCAATGGACCTGAAGAATGCCTCCTGCGTGATAGATACGTCCCTGAATATGCGTGCATTCCGCTCGCGCCAAAGGCTGTAAATAATGATCTGAGAGAGAAGCTTCAGGATGACGACCGCCCGCTGAGCATGGGGGCCATGAATACGCTGGGAAAGAGCCGCAACTGAGTCTAACGACGAGGGCCTGAACGCCAAGTACCTGCCACAAAAACAATCCCAATTAGCAACTGCAAACGAACGCTGAAAAAATAGATGATCATGGGACTCATTAGCTGAATTGCATAAAACACAACTTGGAGAAAGCGTTAAACCCCAAGAAATAAGACGATCCCGAGTAGGTAACCTTCGGAGGAAGACAGTCCAAGTGATAAAAGAGCAACGAGGGATCTCCTCTTTGAACCAAACCGACGAGTGCCAGGGGACAATAGGATTAGGAATACGAAGGAATTCCCAAGTTACTCGGGAAGAGAAAGAACCCCCGAAGCCCCCGAGTTGTGTTTCCACAAGTAGATGTCACTACCTTTAGCAGGGCTGGGGACCTCCAGAGAAGATAAGATAATTTGAAGAGTTTCCGCGAGGTCGGATCTCGCAGGAGGGATGTTCCAATTTCCATTTCTAACCGCTTGAGACACAGTTGCGCGGAGAGGAATCCTTAAAAACCTAGGACCGGAAGGACCAAACATGTGATAAAGGGGGCCTAACTCCGTCCAGTAGTCAAACCAGAACGAAGCTGTCGTGCCATCCTCAACATTGCAGCGGAGATAATCATGTAATTGATCCTTAAGCTGAAGCATGCTTCTCACAGTTTTTGAGAACCGTTGTGAGTCATTTGTTAGCCAAAAGCTCCTTCCCCCAAATCTATTTTTACTGAGCCAAGGAACCCACAGTGAACCCGAGGCAGAGAAGAAAAGCCAAACTCGTTTCAGTCTGAAAACCATCTCAAAGTCGTCAAGTTTCCTAATGCCAAGTCCCCCTTCAGCTTTTGGTTTGCAAATATTAGTCCAAGAGACCCTAGCACCGGCAGCACTTGTTGTGTTATTCTTCCATAAGAATCCGCAGCATAGCGAATCAATCTTAGCATAAAAACCATTTAGGCAATACGAACACCAAACTCCAAAAATTGACCATGCCATAAATTACCGAATAGATCATCTTCACCTTCCCAGCAAACGAGAGGAACTTTACAGTCCAAGAGTGCAATTTAGCAGTGATGCGATCGACAAAGGGTTGCAGCGTTGCAGTTGAGATCTTATTGGGGGTGAGAGGAAGGCCTAGATACCTTGTTGGGAAGCTCCCTCTCTTGAACCCAGATAGATCACTAAGGACCGAAACTTGGATATCCGAGTAACCACCATAAAAAATCTCAGACTTGTTTTCATTGGTGCCTAAGCCCGACCAGTCTTTAAACGTCTCCATAACATCCTTGATACCGGATGTTGAGCTACGAGATCCATCAGAGAAGACAAGAAGGTCATCTGCAAATAACAAATGGGTGATCTTTGGATCGGAACACAACGGGTGAAGACGGTAGGCTCCTTCAGACTCAGCCTTGTTTAATAAACGAGAAAGCACCTCCATAATCATTATAAATAGATAAGGAGAAATGGAATCTCCTTGGCGAAGTCCCTTTTTACCTTTAAAAAACCCTGCAAGTTCCCCATTAACCGCAACCGAGAACCTGGGGGAGGAGATGCATTCTGTTATCCAAGTGATAAACAATGCGGGGAAATGCTGAGCTTCCAAAACCTTGATCACAAAGTCCCAACAGACAGTATCGAACGCCTTCCGGATATCGATTTTCAACATTGCACTCCTATGACAGGAGGCAGAGTTGTAGTCCTTGATTAATTCAGTAGCGAGAAGGACATTCTCGCCAAGATTGCGCCCTTTCAGAAATGCTGCTTGATTGGGACTAACACATTTGGTGAAGATGGGCTTGAGTCTATTGGCAATGATTTTAGAGATTAGCTTGTAGACAATGTTACAACAACTGATCGGTCTGTAGTCACCTAATGAACAAGCTTCAGGATTCTTCGGAATCAAAGCAATAGCAGTAGTGTTCATTTCTTTTAGCAGTCTTCCATTCCTGAAAAATTCCCGGACCGCATTAATTATATCCTCACCCACAGTATCCCACGAGCCCCTCAAAAACTCCACAGAATAACCGTCTGGACCCGGACTTTTATTCAAAGGCATAGAAAACAACGTTGCTTTTATTTCTGCCGCGGTAACTTCCCGCTTCAAATAGTTCTGTTGCAGCTCAGTACAACGGAAAGGAAGTAAGATGCTCAAATCCTCCGTGGTAGCAGGGGAGTATAGGAGATCCGTAGTACCGAGAACAGCCTGGAAATAAACAGCAGCGTGCACCTTGATATCATCTAGCAGAAACAGTGTTTGATCATCACCGTCTTTAAGAAAGTGGATATGATTCCTTGCAGCATGTTGAGAGACAGTCTGATGATAGAATGTAGTGTTCCTATCTCCCACGTCAGCCCATCGAACACGAGACCTCTGTTTGAAGTATTTCGACTCAGCATTAAGTAAGAGATTTAGAGTGTTCCTTTCTGAATGCTCCTCCCGAGCAGTGTTAACATTCGGCGTAGTTAGCAAAGTCCGCTGGAGATTATCCACCTTAATCTTTTGAGCCTTAACCTTTTGAGTAATACCACTATAGTGACGTTTGTTCAGGTTCCGGAGAGGCCTTTTTAGCATCTTGAGAGAGCGCACAAGTTTAAATTGATCAGTTCCCATTATCTGAGCGCAATTCCAAGCCGCATTTACAGTTTCATTGTACTCGGGGTGGTCCATAACATGGTGAAAGAATTTGAAGGGTTTGACCACTCTCCTCTTAGCCGATGGCATACGAAACAGGCAAGGGGCATGATCAGATTGATCGGGGTCCAAGAAATCTGCATACGAGTCCGGAAATGCGGAAGACCAGGCTTGGTTGATGAACGCATGATCGATTTTGGTAGATATAGGGTTATCATCCTGGTTATTCCTCCACGTGAAAGGTAACCCTTTTGCTTGTGCTTCAAAGAGCTCGGCATCCTGGAGAGCAATGTTTGCATCACTCATTCCAGATTCATCAACACGAGAGGAGAGGTGATTAGAGTGGTGAGATGACCGCATCATTTGATTAAAATCTCCGATGACCAACCAAGGATAACAAGATACGGGCGTGCTTCCCTGCATATCGACCAGAGACTCCCAGAGAGTTAGGCGATCCTCCACATGATTAAAAGCGTAGACAAAGGTAACTGTGAAGGTTAAATTTTGAGACAAGATAGTGATCCCACACGTAACTGATTGAGCAGTTGCATTGTAAATAAGCATAGTGACCCTGGGATCCCAGACTATAATAATACGGCCCGAGTCGTTCTCCGCATAGTTTCCAAAAAACTTCCAACCCCTTGGAATAGCTCCAAGAATTCTTTCTTTATTGTTCTCAACACCATGAGTCTCCAAAGAAGCACCAAAAAGGCCTATGGATATTAATCCAATCTTTGACCATCGTGTGGCGTCTATCTCCATTTAGTCCACGCACATTCCACGCAAAAAACATCATTACAAAATTATTATTGGCGATTTGTGACCTTACGGCCACTCTTCCTGTTTTTAACCAGGAAGAAAGGTTTTTCCAGCTCCCCTGATGGCTGCGTAATGTCACCCTGGTCAGTTTCGGGGACAATGTTTGTATTGTCAGAATCAATCTGATAGTTTTCAACATCGATCGTATCTCCCGTTTTTTGACACTGATTAACCTCAACTGTTTGAGGAGAAGAGTTAGCTTGTGTAGCTAATGGTTGGTGAGACCCCTCTGAAGTAGCCGGGCCGAGAGCGATATGAGGAATATTAGTCGGACTCAACGCACGAGGGGTATTTGCAACCACATGACCCATCTCTGAGACTAGCGGCACAAGGGTAACTGCACGATCAATATCCACCACCCCATCCCCACTAAACTCACCTTCTTCGAGATCGCTGTTTTCCTGGTTCTTGAAGTCTATAGCTTGAGGTTTTTTCCGTCAGGAACGACGTCCCCTTCGCGCAAGACCGGAACATAGCGGGCTTCAACTTTCTTAGCTCTCCTATCCATTGAGCGACCCGGACGGGATTTGGATCTTCTTCTACCTATCACAATGGACTCCTTGTTCCCACTAGACACTGGAGGGTCTCTTAGGATGCGAGCATTGCATTTTTCCTTGTTGTGACCAAACTTCTTACAAGCTCCGCATTTCACCGGGAGCCATGGATAAGACACGTCAATTTGAACCTCCTTTCCATTAGAGAAACCGGAGATAATCCGATGCGGAATGGGGCCGTGAGATCAACCTTAACGTAAAGCTTTGCAACCGCAAAAATTTCCTTACGTTCTGTCTCGGGGAAAAGGGATTCAGGTTTTCCAACTGCAGTCGCGATACGGCTCAAGCTTTCCCGGTTAAACAGGAGATATGGAACATTACGGAGCTCAACATGGACGATTGCGCTTGTCAGCGGGGGTTCCTCCGGAGAATAATCTGGGGACCATGGAGCAACAAACATGGGAAGTCCTCCAATATTCCAGCAAGTACGGGAGAGAAGAACTTCCCGAGCGCGGGGATTGGTGACCCGGAGCAGGTAGATGCCTTGACCGATGTTATGGACAAAGATACGAGGTCCGGTTTTTGCCCAAACAGCATTGACTACACCAATGATTTTCCCCATCGAGGGATAATCACCATGGAAACGGGCGTAGACGTAATCCTTGAATTCGAGCTTGGCAGCCTCTATGTTTTCATCCGGGATGAGAACAAAGGGAGCACCGGAGACGTGTTCGGAGGGGGACCCCAAAACCTGCAACTGACCAGATGATTTAAGCAGGGAAGCATAATTTTGAACCTGATTTGTAGCACCCTTCAATGGAGTTGTGACCGAGTTTACGGGTGCGGAGAAACAAGAATCCGGTAAGGGCTCCGTCGCTGGAGGAATCGGATCCTTCACTGACAGAGCTCCGGTGAGGCCCGAGCCAGAGGCACACCCGTTGATGGAGGGTATGCCGGCGTTAGGAGAAGAGACTTCCGCTTGGAGCAGAGGACCCGCATGACCAGCAAGATCCGGGAGCAGAGGACCAACATGAACTTCAACAAGACCCGGGAGCTCAGCCACCGAGGGGCAAGTAATTTCCGACACCGACGGAGTTCTGTCGAGCCCAGGACCAGATCCGGCGCCACTGTAGGAAAGAGGCCCGTCACTTTGAGCCGAACTAGTCGCTGGGAGCGAAGTCCCAGATGCAGCTCCGCCATAACCCGAGAGATCGGCGAGAGGGAGAGACAAGTTCTGCTGCTTAGCCACCGTTGCGTGCCTGGAGGAGCGGATCAAGCCGGCGACCCTGAAGGTCAGAACCGACGGCGGACGGCCCTTCTTGCGTTTTGCACGCATCGAAGCAGGAGAGAGAGAAGAAGGGAAGGCAAAAGAGGGAGGAGATGAAGATGAAGAAGCGCCGGAGAGCGAGGTGCTCACCGACGGTGGAAGAGGCCGGAGGAAGCACGCAAGAAGCTTAAAACCAGAGAGGAGCCGTTGGGGAGCGTTTTACTTTTTGTTCTTTTAAGTCGTTGATAAAAAAGCTGATGATCTATTAAACTCCCAAAACATCTAGTCCCAAACATCTATGGCATTTCACCAGCTTAGCTTTTATAACCAGATTTCAAGAACACTTTTTGCAAAAAAAAAATTAGTTTATTTATTTATTTATTTAATTTTTTAAACGACTATTCTATTATTCAAACTTGAGATGATTTGGATAACCACACTGGAATATAACAACCAAATAAACAAAATTGTAGTTTATTTATTATTATGTATGTCCTATTATTAGATGAATGGAATGTTTTTTATTTCTTAAATCAAACAACTCAAATTCCAATAAGAGACACTTTTATAAATATCAACTTGCATTCAATCTCTAATCCAATTGGACTATAGAGTTGATCAAATAATTATAGAATACAGACTTTATTTGCCAATAGAGAGGCTACGAGATGAATGATTCAAACCAAGAAGTTACAAAATCTCTTAAGCATGAACCAAACCACTTGTATAAAACCAAACGATTTCAATATTTGTGGAGACAAAGGCGTCGTACTTTAAAAAAAGAAGAAAAACCTATTTTGTCACTTTTATTGTGGTTGGAGAAAAAGAAGTCTTCTTCATATTCGCTAAGTTTGGTTGTAACTTTTGTATATATCAACTTAATTTGATAGTGACTCCACATGACCTAATTAATATATCTTGCTATGTCAAAATCATATTGTACAATTTTCAAGATTCGATTCACGTTTTGTTAAAGTTTGTGTGAGCCTTAGTTCAATGTATTACAACTCTCATAGCAAAAAAAAAAAGAAAACGATCGTTGTGTGGCCTTGTGATGAATGATTCCTCATTTTTAGGGAAGATTGTATCATTTTTAGGTTAGCAAACTGTGAAGAGTCCTTTTGTTTGGTCATTTAAACATGTGGATGGTCGAAAGTGCGTCTCCTTTCTTCTAACATTCAGGACCACTTTTCATGTCGCAGCTTAGTTGATTTCTATTTTAGTCTTTTAATTTATTCTTATAACTTTTGAACCTCCAATACAGAATCCAATGTTACAAACACCAATAATTCACACAATCCAATAGTGTCATCAACCAGATTCAACAAGGAACTTAACAAGAGTTGAAATCTAATCTCACTGCAAGTTTCTTCTTATCTTATATGCATAAAAATCCACTGAAACCTTTGCTTTCAGATCTATATGTGTTAATCTTCCATGCTCTATAATAAGATCGCCGAGGCAACTTTGCTAATTACCTCAAAACCTTGATTTTTCTTCACCAGCAGAACTTCTTTCTCTATATCATATTCCCAGCCGTTAAAACATAGTACTGAAATAGTCAGGAAGCAACATTATTTGGGGAAGAAGACTAACCCGGTACTTGGCTTCCTCTTGCCGGTCTATGTAACCCAAAAGTTCTTATTGTTTCATTAAAGCCTCGTGTAATGCCTACAATGTCCATAATAATAGCTCATTATAAGCATCATTCAGGGTTTTAAACAGCAGCATTGAGCAACTCCTCTTTCTCGTGAGGCATGTTGGATTTCCTCAGTGAAGGGTTTGTATCTGTTTCTCTTGATCTCGTAGTCTGCCTACTACAGAGGAAATGATGACTCTTTCATTGATAGTACTTGGACGTGAAGGCCAAGGAGGACGAGATTCCCTTGTGTTTTGTTCATCGCAGACCTCAGCTCTAGCGCTTGAAGACATGAATAGCTTATAGTTTGTGGCAGAGCCAGAAAAGCGAAGATTGCGAAAAAGCTCATGAAGAACGTAGTTAGCTAGCCACCTCCAGTTATGACTAACAACATATGTAATGTCATCTCTTCCAAATCTGATGTGGCTGAAGCTTTAAAGATAGACTATATAAGGTTTGAGAATATTTTTCTCAATGGTTTAACAAAAACCTTGAATAAAACTACTTTATAAATAATCAATTAACTAATTACAAACTTAAGACTAAAAACTATATATAAAAAAAGCTATACCATTCTAAAATAATAAAATAATTATCTAAATAATTAATAATAAAATATTTTAAAATATTACAAATATTTATTTGCATAATTATCTCTGGGTTAGAGAAAATTAACTTCAATCTCATTAATCTTCTCATAAGATTTTGCCTCAAGTGCTTCCAAGAGATGAAAACTCCTTTGTTGTCTAACAAGAAAATAATTAATACAACACCATGAAACTCTTTAGTAAACAATATTTTTATTTTCAAAAAAAAAAATTAATAAAATTTATAATTTATATTTTTTTTAAAATTACACATAATTATTTTGTTTGTTTCTGGTTTATTTTAATTATTTTCCTTAAATAGGATAAATGTTTGGATTGCAGAATTTTAGTTTTTCTATCTTAAGTTTTTAAATAAAAGTTATATTTTATTTTGGGATATAAATATTTTCATCGGAGTTGTTCAATTTAGATTTTGGTTCATTTTTAAAGCTTTTTGCTTTATAGGAATTAGCTACTATATTAAACCCATGTCTACTTTGACTTTTTTGGTTTATATATTTTTGGTTTTTATTTTATTCGATTTTATGTTAAGAACAATAACATGTTTATTTTTTTATAGATTTTATGGATTTAAGTTTATAATATGATTAAAATCAGATTTATTAAAATATAAAGATATTTTATCCAACACAAAAGCATATATATAGTCTTGTATGAGGTGTTCATAATCAATCACCCTATCTTGTTCACATTGACAGAAGTCCTCAGTTTGTTTAGTAGAGTCTTAATCGAATTTGTTTAAGTTGATAAAAAATATAAAAATATTTTTGATACTCAGATATTTTCAGTATTTTTGATAAATATTTTGTATGTTTGAAGGAATAACCCGCAAAAAATATATATGTAAAATATTTGTAATTTATATAATATAAATATTACCTAATTTATATTTTTATCAAGTAAATCAATACTTTTTATTTTAAAATTTAAGTTTACCAATCTTTATTCACTATATAAACCAAAATTAAATTAATATAAATTATAATAACTTTTAGTGATAACTTTGGAATTATGTAATGTCTTTATATAAAATGAAATATACAGTTAAAATTAAAATAAAATATATTGAAAGGTTTTATTAATATACAATCTTACGAAAATATATAACAGTATTTTTTTATTTGATTAAAATCAGGTTTATTAAAATATACAGAATTTTTGTACTCCATATACTTTTAATACTTCCATATAAAGATTAAAAATCAGGTTTATCAGGCTTATTGTTGGGGACTTCTTCTTGGGTATAATTTCTCGACAACCACAATGGTGCTCTATTGGGCTTTGAACTGTCTGGGGTCTCTGCGCCAGTTTGGATTCACAAGAGTACGGTCTGATATCTTCTTGAAAATGCAATGTCTGGAGTAAACCTCACCGATGGCTGGACCAGGACTTGCCGACCTTGCTTCGCCTGTCGGAGTTGCCTTAGGGACAGTCTGCGGTCCCTTGGACCGTTCACCGGTTGTGTTCTCTGATGAGCAATGTGATTTTGAAGCAGGTTCCAGCTTCAAGATAAACACATTGGTCTCCTTCTAGCTAAGTGTTGTCCATGGAATTATAATGTTTAGGAAAGCTTCAGTCACTTCCTTATGGTCTTTGAATCTTCCTTGTCTTAGTTAGTCTTTTTACCTTTTTGTGGCTACCTAAAACACCACTGCTTTGTCTACTGACTTACGACTTAGATACACTAGAATTGGATTCGTCAAAGCCGATTGTATCTCTCCGCATCTTTATTTGTTTAGTGAAAAAGAAGTTATTTACACACTCTCTAACAATTAAAAGGTAACTGTATCTTTCGTTTTCAGATTTTGACAAAACTCTTTTAATGGTACTTACTGATTAACATTAGCCAATATACTTATAAATAAAACATGCAGATTGTTCAAACGAAAAATGCACATATATAACATAGTTGGGAAAAAACCTATAAACTTTTTAATAGGACATAATCAGTTTAGTTTTCAAATGGGAGATTTGACTGAATAATATGACTAGCGACATAAATTTCGGATTAAATTGATCGTTTCTAGTTATGAATTGAAGCATAGGCTAACCAGTCATATTAAGCTGCACTAGTGAAACAAGATGTAACATCCCAAAACCCAGCCCAAAAATTTTGTAAGGTAAACGGGCTTGTCTACGGCCCGTTTGACAAAAACCTAGGGTTTCCTTCCCATTTCTTATAAATAGGCAGCCTCCTTCTCTCTTTCTCTCCATCACAAATCCGAAGCGGAGCTCTGCAGAGAATTCTCGGAGACCAAAAGCCCTAGCCGTCAAGCTTCTCAATCAGTGATACCTCTAGTTCCATCTCAATCGCAAGAACATCTCTTTTGTCTAGTGGTGACCCTTCCAAAGGCCACAAATACATCCTCATAATATACAATAACTGGAGGTTCTACAGCTAATATATCCATCATCCTTAACTACCAAATTGGTCGCCAAAAATACATCTACTCGTCGATCCAATAACTCATCAGCATGAATGCAATAAAACTCTACTCTACTCCAGGAATCTGAACACTTTCCCTCCGGCAAATCAACACTACTTGATGTCGTGACACCCAATGCATCTCGAGGATGACATTGTAAAAAAAACTCAGATCCACCTCCGACGAATCTCTAAATAACTCGACTCCTCCAGGCATAACTGGTACAACTCGACACATAAAAATAGCTCTCAACGTCCTATGCCAGCTGTCTGAACAGACACATCTCTGAAACGATCAACGCAACCTACAATTGGCAGACATGCCAAGTGTAACTCCAATATCAACACAATGCAAACTGCGATAATCCCAGTCCAAGAGCAATCCCCCACGAGTTTACAAGCTAAGCCTGCCTCCAAGACAGTCAATATACTCATACACCATAATAACACATGCCAACCAATGGCTCACCTCTCACACAACATAATTCAGGTAACAAAACTCGCAGAGCGATGGCTCATAGTATGGGTCGTGGCAGAACGTCATATATCCACTTACGGACAGTCTCCGAACTCGACTGACAGAACTGATAAACCCCCGAACCATCTAACAAGTTGTGAAACCATCCATCTCTTGAACATTTGGCTAAAACCCTGTTAGTTGGAGAACGGATGACGATGAGTAAACTCATTGACATAGAAAAGACAATTGGGTTAGAGGAGTGATACCGAACTGAAAGGTGCTATTCATTTTCACTTTTAAATTCCCAAATCCCACAACTATTTAAAACTGATTTAAAATTGAATTAAAACCGAGTCTCCAAAAATCGCCATCCCGGGTCAGAACCGGGACGGAACCCCGCTCTGATACCAAATTGTAACACCCCTATTTTCTAAAAATATAATAAATAATAACTCTGAAATCTCCATTTATTAATTCTCATAACTCATCTCCAAACACCATAAATCTCATAAATATCCAAAAACCTCGTAAATGAAATAATTCCGATAAAAACATAAAACCGAAAGTCTCAAAGGAAATAAAATAAAAACTCCCAAAAGCACCAATCCGATAGCAATCACTCCTGCTCGTCGGTCTCACCTGAAAGGGGGAAAGAATGAGGGGTGAGTAACAGGGGAGTCACTCAGTGAGGTATGGGATGCTAAACCGCAAACCGCTGACTTAGTACATAGCACTACGACTATGTAAGCCTAGCTCTAGCATGAAACAAGCACGGTGT
This sequence comes from Sinapis alba, assembly GCA_012274485.2. NCBI lineage: Eukaryota > Viridiplantae > Streptophyta > Magnoliopsida > Brassicales > Brassicaceae > Sinapis > Sinapis alba. The sequence goes on from MU105589.1 coordinate 636,950, forward strand.
CTACACCACAAAAAACAATCACATACATCTAATCCAACTAACACCCATGCGCTCATAGTACACAGCTATCTATGCACCGCACATTTCCTCATAAGGATATATATATACCCGCTGCATCGATAGTACATTATGTCTCTGTACCCCCGCCCTCAACCACCCGCTGCGTCGATAGTACAAACGTCTTTGTACCCCCGCCCTCAAAACCCGCTGCGTCGATAGTACAAACGTCTTTGTACCCCCGCTCTCAAAACCCGCTGCGTCGATAGTACAAACGTCTCTGTACCCCCGCCCTCAAAACCCGCTGCGTCGCTAGCTCAGACATCTCTGAGCCCCCGCCCTCGCATATAATCCCTACTATATAACTATGTATATACATATATATATATCAGTGCTCAGCATCAGATAATTCACACAATGGTTGAATCCTTTATTATCCTATTTTCGGTTTAACAATCAATAAAATAACTATCAAGACTCGCAAGCAGACTCAATTCACAGAGACGGATCATGTTTCGAAACTAAACTTTTCATAGTAGCAGTACTAAACTAGTTCGGGATTTAACGGAGTAACCCTCACCTTAGCCAAGATCGGAGAGAGATATATAAATGCTCAGGAACAAATACGTCTTGACTAACATCACCCGGAAAGATTCCTTCAAGTTGAGGTGTTGACTGAACACGTGATCCATAACAACTTCTTACGCATTACTATTAAGTAATGGTCAAGTAACTCCAAATCTTGGTTGGCATAAGATTCACTAAGCACATGCAACGATACGTCTAAAGGTTAGTGCAAATACATGTTGCTTGTAGCACAAGAACAAAGGATGAACTCACTTTGACCTTCACGGATTTTCTCAACAACGATGAATCTCGATCTCCTACTACACATGCTTCA